>JACBFG010000005.1:112642-134933 GCA_013435955.1 Diaporthe sp. HANT25 | reverse complement strand
GGGGGGGGGGGGGGGGGGCGTAACCAAAGAATCGCACCCGCAAAAAGGGAGGGTACACCGGTACATCATTAGCACGAATCCATACCATAGAGAGTCGCACACCCATAGCTAATTCACCAATTCATCAATGAACACACCCACATAGGTATGAGGGCTGGGTATTAGGTCTAGGTATCAGGTGTAGGATATGGGGTCTGGGTTTGGTATTGGGTATGTGTCTGTGGTATTCGGTCTGTGTCTGGGTCTGGGTCTGTGGTACTGGTGCTGGTGCTGGGTCTGTGGTATTGGGTCTGGGTCTGTGAGCTGGGTGTGTGTGTGTATGTTGGTGGTGGTTGTGCAAATTGGCTATGGGCGAGCAAGTGATGTACCGGTGCACCCTCTGTCTTCGCAGGTGCAAATCGCCGATTTCAGGAAAGATAGATGAAAGCCTACCTGTATCCGCCCCTGTTTGGCTGCCGCCCCCTCGAGCCAAGGAGTGAGTCCGCTTCGTCGAGGAAGACGACCACGGGCGACAGTTTTCGAGCAAGAGAGAAAACAGCTCGGACGTTCTTTTCACTATTTCCAACCCACATGTCGTTGATAGAAGCTGCGCTGATCTCGAGCATGTTTGCCCCGGAACCTTTTGCGACTGCTTTGGCCATCAGGGTCTTTCCGGTGCCGGGCGGGCCGTACAACAGACAGCCATGGATGCGCTCACGTGCGAGCACTCCATATGAGAATGCCTTGGGGTGCTGGATGGAGAGGGCAGTGAGGGCCATCAGGGACTCCCGGATCTCTGGTGGCACAATCACCTCGTCAAAAGTCGTGTGTATCTCGTCAACGTTGACAATGCCCGGGAGAAGCTTCTTCTCCTCTTCATCAAGATCACTGGGAGGCTCTTTTCGTCGTCCGGATGAAGATGTAGCCCCAGAAGTGATATCATTGCCCAAGGACATAAGATCCTGGATTGGGGAGCTTGGGGTCAGTGCAGGAACAGCGATGCCCTTTGCGAGGTTTTCGAGCATATTGGAACGCGCCTCGTCTACCAACTTCATCTGCCTGAGTGCTTCTGCGAGCGTCGAGGCGTCGAGGTTGCCAGTCAGTCGTTGCAACCCAATGGCTTGCGTACAAATTCGATATATCCAGTGATTCGAGTAGATGCCGCTAGAAAGATGGACAATAAGTTCGTTCACCGCCTCGTTGGAGTCAGACTCCGAGCGACTGAGTGGCAGCAGTACATGTGCCTGCTCACCCCTGAGGCATTCCAGCATCCAATTGATGTTACGCAGGTTGTCTAAGACGTTGTCCTGCTGTTCCAATGTCTTGAGCTCTGCCAGCTCGCCAGTGCCGGGAGAGAGAACGATGGGATAGCAGTCACCGCTGCTCAACTCTTTGACTTTGCTGTGCCACTGTTTGGAGGCATTCTTGTCATTGGAAACAGAGCCGACAATAACAGCACTGGATCCGTCCTGCCACAGACGGTCGACAATAGTCCTCAATTTCTCGAGAATTGATGCACCCTCCGTGGTCATCATGAGCTCGACATAGTTATGCACATGTACGATGAGCCGCTCCGGCTTGTCCAACTGCCCGCCCAGCCTTCTCTTGGCAGCAGCCGAGCCCACAATCTCTTTGAGGGCATGAGTTGACTTCAGATCATCCCAAGTTGCACGGTCATCTCTGGTCGGCGACAGCAGCTTCACTACGCTCATTCCCTTGGTTAGGATATCGTCGTCCTTCTCGAACGGCGAGGGCGTGGTGAAGGACCTGCCATTCGCTTCGGCTGCGGCATAGCCCAGCATCGATATTTGGCTGCGACCAAAGAAAAGAGTTGAGCCGAGGTATGCCCCAACGATACTAGCCAATTTTGCGGCGTCCAGGTGTATGACATCGGCGGACAGCTCCGTAGCAACATGCCCGACAACGTCATTTGCGACGCGGCTGCCCTTGTAATTGTGCACGTATAATAGCGATACAGGGCGCTTTTTGGGTTCCTTGGTGGCTCTTATCGGGGGAGGTTTCGCATCTAGCTCGGCAGAGATGGTCGATATGAGCTCACGGCCGAGAGCTTGCTCAGCAGACGGCGCCCTCGCTTCTTGGGAGGTGTCAGACGCCCAGATACCGCCGAGATCCTGCCCAGGGCTCGACTCAGGGCGTTCGAATCGAAAGTAGCGCCAGAGACTGTCCCACGATCGAACCCTCGTCTCATCCTTCGAATCCGAGACGTGTACTTGATGGTCTAGGAACCAGCGGGGAAGGTTGACTGGAGGGAGCCCGTTGCTGGTTACGGGGGAACGCCCTCTTGCTGAGGAAAGCGGTGAGAACAGTTGCTGTCGCTTGGCCTCTGAAGTATTCTCGCTTGTGTCGGATATGCCGGGTGGTTGTGCCTGTTCGCCATTGTCTTCTCCCTCCTCGCCCTCTTTCCCACTCGGCTTGTCGGGCGAATTTGGGCCGTTGGGTTTGCTGGACACAGAACGAACTTGGCTAAGGCGTAGCCATGCACCAATCGGTGGTCTCAGCCCTGGCGAGGCAAGGCTCTCACACCGTAGTGTCTGCGCCTTCGCCTTCGCCCGTGCCCGTAGTAGAAGACATTGAGCTGCAGGGAGGCGGGCTCTCGTCCCTACAGCATGCATTAGAATGACTGGAAGGAGGCCTTGACCCCAGTGACCATCTCGAATCGTTGGACAGGGTCAAGATTGATCCGTCAACAATGACCGAGCTACAGATTCCTTCGGTGTAGAGACGTCGCTGGAGCTGGCGCAATCAGAGGCAGAGAATTTGGGTTGTCGTCCTTGAGGCCGTCTCTTTTCATGTCTTTGTCAGCCGGACTGGCGGGGGACCCCTGCCGCGACGCCGTGCTCGGGTACACACTGCCCTAGGTAGATACCTAGGTACGTAGGTGTATACTATACATTTCTCTCCGGGTAGATAAGTACCTAGTCATACTACCTTGGGCATCACCGTCATATTTCCTCGCTTAGACCACATTTCCAGTACTCGCAATGATAACACAAAAGAAGAAAAAAACAGATATGCGTACAGAGGAAAGCAGCTGTCACACAGATTCATACAAAACTAGTGTCTAGATAACGCCCACCACCAAAAATCAGGAGCATCACGCCCAAGCCAAACTCACACCCTCAATTTACATACCCACCACACACACTTACATGTACCCATAGCCAATTTAAATACCAACACCCAACACACTCAGACCTGATATACCCAGACACCTAAGCCTAACACACCCAGACACCCAGATCTATCATGCACCCAGACACCCAGACCCAATGGACCTAATATACCTAGATACCCAGACCTGACCCGTCCAGACCTAAAACACCCAGACCTAACACACCTAGAACCAGTATACCTACATGGGTACATGAATCAGCTATGGGTGTGTGTGTCAGATGTGCAAATTGTTTATCAGAAAGCAAGTCATGTATTGGTATACCCTCCGTTTTGTCTGAATTGTCTGTGTACCAACCCTTTAAAGAAAACACGGGAAAGGGTTTGAGTGATGCTCGCTGGATTAAGAGCGCTAATCAAAATGACTCTGGCCCGCGATCTCATCACTCGCGCAATGGGTAATCCTACGAAGGAACATCTCTACATGGCCGACTTGACGACCGGTACTTCATCTCCCACGGCCACACCTCGCATGATCGCCCTGCTTGTCCACGAGGTTCTGCCATGTCTCTCCTGCTTGGAGGCCTGTCTATCTCGACGGTCAGAATTCTCAGCTCTGACCCTCGATTTGTTCTACTTGTACAAGGGACCCAGCCTTGGAAGGCCACGACTTCCGCATCCGCACGCTCAGTCGTTCTCCGTGGACAAGGTGATGCCCTCTTGCTCTAGCGCTGCCTTGTAAAGGCCTTCCGCTTTCGCCAGAGCCGCCATGGACGGGCCTAGTAGCGTCATGACTGCAGCCCTGCCTCCGCCGACCGAGTCCGCCTTGAAACGTTGCTTGATTCGGGTTTTCTGGTAGTGTTCCCTGATCTTCTTCCTCTCTTCCTCGATCAGCCTGTTCCTCAGCTGCTCAGCCTCGTCCGCTATCGCTGTGATGCGCGTCATTGACCTTCTCAACGAGTCCACATGATATCCCAGCTCTTGGGCCCGGTCTGGGTCTCCCGACAGGAATGCGTTCCAAAACTGCTTGAGAAACTCATTGGTTGTTGCATTCGTGAGTCTGCACTTGTCTTTGAGGTCCTTTGGTATTCCCATGGGAGTGTTCTCGTCCGAACTGTGGCCATATTGCTCCGCCCGGCTCTGGGCCAGTCCTGTGAGCACCTGCTTCTGCGCTGCTTTTCTTGCTGCCCGAGACCCTACGTGTGGCTTTCTGGGCGTCTCATCATCGCTATCGCTGTCCTCGTCTATGCCGATACTTCGATGCAGATCTACCCCGCCCGATGCATCTCCCCGTAGTAGATCAATGTCCGCGGAGACATCGGCTATGACCACCGAGGGCACCTGTTTCTCATAGACCTTATCATCGGCAGAAGCGGACGGGTTGTGCTCTGCAAAAAAACGACCTTGTTCCTTGACATTGAGAATGATCCTGTTCTCTTCATTGTCTGCCCTCAGGTCACGGAGCGCCAGCTCCCGCCACGTCGTGTCCTCGGCAGCCGGTGCGTCTCCTGGGCCACCATCTGTCGGAGCTACATTGGAGAGGAGCTTCTCGCTAGTCGCGTTCAGAACCTGGATGATTGGTATGTTCCTCTTGGGCTGCATCTCGATGTCCTTGCGGTTGCCGCTCTTGACACTGCCCGTGTTCTCCTCGTTGCCCTCGACGTCGATGATGTGAGGGACATGTGCCGCTAGGATCTTGCTCGTATACGCACTGCGGTCCTCAGAGGCATCATACTTATCAAAGACAGGGTCGCGCCTGTCCGTGTCCGACACCCGCTCGCCCTTGAGCTGCTTGCAAAGCCTGGACAGGAAGAACCTGGACCAGAACTCGCCGTCATTCAGCTTGGGAACATTCTCGTTGTATGCCCTCTTGACGATGGGGTGCTGGTTGAAGATCTGGAGGATCTCGGCCTGGTGAAGGTTAAGCTCGACCCTCTCCTGGCCCGTCTCGGCATCCTGGATGGTCTTGGTTTTGAAGGTAGGCAAGATGTTGTAGGAGCCCCGCTTCTGATTTACGTCGATTGCGAAGGCGCGGAGGAGATTGGTGCGAGTAGACCAGAACTGGTTGTTGAAGGCGGCGTCGCCGATGCTGTCGGGCTTGGTTGCCCTGGCATCCATGTAGGTCTTGTGCAGCTCGCCATCTTTCCTCAGTAAGGCCTGCTGCAGCTCAATGTCCAGTTTCAGGTGGTTGTCATCGAACAAGTAAGCGGCAGTGGCCTTGGGATCCGGGGCGTTGGCCGGTGCACCGTTTGTTGGAGCCGGAGTGGCAGGCTTTGGCACCGAAGGATCGGTGTTGCGGACCTCAGTTATCAGCCTGGACAAGATGTCCTTGATCACATTGGCCTCGGCTCTGGGATCATCCGGAGAGTTGAAATGGAAGAGGTAAGGCACCGGGTCGGCGTCCGTGTTGGGGTCCTTGACAAACACCTTGAGCATCACCTTGGGAGCACTATCCGGGGTCTTCTGAAGATCTACGGGGTCCCAAGTCAGCAACTCTGCAGGTGGGACCGAAGTGGGACGTTCCCCAGGGCTTACTTGTGATGTTGAGGATGGACAGGGAGACGGTTGGAGTGCCGGTGCCAGGCAGAGGGGTCCAGGTGACGAAAGCCTGGTCGTCGGTGATGGTGATGATGCCATCCTTCTTTTTGTAGCCCGCCTTGCACCTCGGGGCAGCCATCGTGAGGGGAATGAAATGACGAGGGGAGTCTTCACGAGGAGCAGGTGCTGGCGCGCTGCGCTTTGCTGGATTTATTGTGTCGTGGTGTGTTTCTTGTGCCTCCCCCAGCCGTGCCGCCCTCGAGTTGTCAAGGCTGTCGAGGTGAGCTCATCCCGCTGCAGCGCGTACTGCAGGCGGTCCGACTGCGTGTGTAGCCCTGGAACACACAGACAGGCTGGGTCCTCTGTGTTTTCTGATGCTCTCTAGGACATACGAAAAGCAAGAGGCCTGCACTCCTCCTGGATCAGACCCGTCAGATGCGATGACTAGATATTTGTTGCATAAGCAGCCGGAACTGCTTGCCACCAGCTTTCAGCATCATCGAGTGGGCTATGCACATTGTACATATGCTGGTCTACACACTGCCTGACTGCCTAGGTACCTGGATAGCTACACATACGTGCAGGAGAGGGTTCGGGTTTGTGCAAGATCCCCACCTCGTCCCGGCTGGCAAGAAACTCGCTAGGTTCGCAGTGCTCGGCAGCTCCGTGACTTGACCGTTCGGAGGCTCGGAGGCTCGGGGGCGAACCACCCAAGTACAGTGCTGCGCTGGCGCTCGCCTGAGCCCCTTTTGCATTCAGCCGGCTAAGGCATTTGCGGTTGGAGGCAGCGGACTGGCCAACGAGCCTGCGAGCCAGCCGGCCACGGTGAGCAGCAACTGGGACCCGGGAGATGCGATGGACCACACACCACCAGGGCCACATGGCCGCCGTCTGTGCTGTTCTGTGCTGTCCAGGGGGAAAAGGGTGGCCCTGCAAGCAGGGGATGAACCATGTAGCATGCAGTGCTCTGCAGCTTGAAAGGAAACGAGGGTTGCTCGGCCGGAGATGCAGGTCCGTACGCCCAGTGTCTGCTCTGCAACTGCATCCAGCAATCTGTAACGACAAGCGTGTGAGCAGCTTCTCTGGCAGACGGGAGTGGTGGAGAGCAGGGGAGGGGCCACAGAGGCTGAGATGGATGGACGGGATGGATGGATGGATGGATGGCTGCATGGCAGGCCAGCAGACGTGGTCGTCTACCGTACACATGCACACACCTGCTGTCTGGTCTAAGTATAGTCTTGTGCCGTTTCCTGCGTCATCTGCTGCTGGCCACTGCCGTCTCGAAATAGAGAGAGAGAGAAGAAAAAAAACAACTCATCTGGTTTCTGTCCAGTTCCTGCAGCATCCCTCTCCCGCCAAACATTCGTTCCTCGACATCGCCAGCCAGTGTATCGCAGCCCCAAGGGGGACCACTTTTTTTATTCAGAGCTTCATCATAGCCGCTTCTGCTCCCAGTCTGCTCTTCTTGTCACCGGGCGTGGCGGGAACATCCGGCCCGGCTGTCTACAAAGTACTGCCTTCCTCGGGTACCGCACTGCGTCCTCGTGCCGCAAGTCTGCGCTCTCTCTACCCGTAGTACCGTAGTAACGAGTAGCTAGCCATCAATAATAAAGCCGGATTTTCCAATACCCAAGCTTGCTTGACTCCATTCGCACCCACCTTTCCGACACCTACCTAGCTCCTGCAAGCTACCTCCTCGCTGCTTTCCTCCCCTTCCCTTTTCTTTCCTTTTTTGTCCTTTCCCTTCTACCCTCCTCTCCCATTCCCTCCTCCTCCTCCTCTACCTTTGAGACATTCTGTCTTTCTGCTGTCTGTCGCCCATCATGCAGCGACTCTGTAGGGCAAGCAGCGCCGCCCTGCGTGCGACTCGCTCGCAATGTCTTTCAAAACCCTCATCCTCCCTCTGCGCCACCCGCCGCCCTCTCGCCGTCTCGACCCAGAAGCGATACAAGAGCGCCCTCTTCAACGCCCCTGACCCCAACGACAACTTTCTCCAGGGCGAAAATGCGAACTACATCGACGAGATGTACGTGCAGTACAAGCAGGACCCCAAGAGCGTCCACGTCTCATGGCAGGTTTATTTCAAGAACATCGAGAGCGGCAACATGCCCATCTCGCAGGCTTTCCAGCCGCCCCCGAACCTGGTCCCCAGTTCATCCGCCGCCGTCACCGGCCTGGCCGCCGGTGCAGGCGTTGGAATCGGCGAGGGCTCCGACATCGACAACCACCTCAAGGTTCAGCTGCTGGTGCGCGCGTACCAGGCAAGAGGACACCACAAGGCGAGAATCGACCCCCTCGGCATCCGTCAGGAGCAGAAGGGCTTCGGCAACATCAAGCCCAAGGAGCTGGAGCTGGACTACTACCAGTTCACCGAGAAGGACCTCGAAACCGAGTACACCCTGGGGCCCGGCATCCTGCCCCGCTTCAAGAGGGACGGCCGTGAGAAGATGACCCTGCGCGAGATTATTGACGCTTGCGAGAGGATCTACTGTGGCTCCTTTGGTGCAGAGTTCATTCACATCCCGGACAGGGAAAAATGCGACTGGCTGAGGGAGCGCATCGAGGTCCCCAAGCCCTTCACCTATTCGCACGACGAGAAGAGGCGCATCCTGGACCGCCTCATCTGGAGCTCGAGCTTCGAGTCCTTCCTGGCCACTAAGTACCCCAACGACAAGCGGTTCGGTCTCGAAGGCTGCGAGACCCTGGTTCCCGGAATGAAGGCCCTCATCGATCGCAGCGTCGACTACGGTGTCAAGGACATTATTATTGGAATGCCCCACCGTGGGCGTCTCAATGTGCTTAGCAACGTCGTCCGCAAGCCCAACGAGTCTATCTTCAGCGAGTTCGCAGGTACGTCGGCCGCCGAGGACGAGGGCTCTGGCGATGTCAAGTACCACCTGGGTATGAACTTCGAGAGGCCCACCCCGTCTGGAAAGCGCGTACAGTTGTCTCTGGTCGCCAACCCGTCTCATCTGGAGGCCGAGGACCCCGTCGTCCTGGGCAAGGCGCGTGCCATTCAGCACTACAACAACGATGAGAAGACGCACCGCACTGCAATGGGTGTCCTCCTCCACGGAGACGCCGCCTTCGCCGCCCAGGGCGTCGTCTACGAATGTCTTGGTTTCCAGTCTCTGCCTGCCTACTCGACGGGTGGTACCATCCACATCGTCGTCAACAACCAGATCGGTTTCACCACTGACCCGCGTTTCGCCCGCTCGACTGCCTACTGTACTGATATCGCCAAGGCTATCGACGCCCCCGTCTTCCACGTCAATGCCGACGACGTCGAGGCCGTCAACTTTGTGTCCCAGCTTGCTGCTGACTGGAGGGCCGAGTTCCAGTCGGACGTCGTCATCGACCTGGTGTGCTATCGCAAGCACGGTCACAACGAGACAGATCAGCCCTCTTTCACGCAGCCGCTGATGTACAAGAGGATCCAGTCGCATGACCCACAAATCGACATATACGTGGACAAGCTGCTCAAGGATGGCACGTTCACCAAGGAGGACATCGAAGAGCACAAGAAGTGGGTCTGGGGGATGCTCGAAGAGAGCTTCTCAAAGTCCAAGGACTACCAGCCTACGTCCAAGGAGTGGACCACATCCGCATGGAACGGGTTCAAGTCCCCCAAGGAGCTCGCAACCGAAGTCTTGCCTCACCTCCCCACAGCTGTGAGAAAGGATACGTTGGAGCACATCGGCCAGATGATTGGTGGCGCTCCCGAGGGCTTCAACATCCACCGCAACCTGAAGCGAATCCTGTCCAACAGGACAAAGACCGTGGTTGAGGGCAAGAACATTGACTGGTCGACCGCCGAGGCTCTTGCGTTTGGATCGCTTGTTTCTGAAGGACACCACGTCCGTGTCGCCGGGCAGGATGTTGAGCGCGGCACTTTCTCTCAGCGACATGCGGTGTTCCACGACCAGGAGAGCGAGGACACCTACACTCCCCTGCAGCACATCAGCAAGGACCAGGGCAAGTTCGTCATCTCAAACTCCTCATTGAGCGAGTATGGTGCCATGGGCTTCGAGTACGGCTACTCTCTATCTTCGCCAAATGCTTTGGTGATGTGGGAGGCTCAGTTTGGTGACTTCGCAAACAACGCACAGTGTGTTATCGACCAGTTCATAGCCTCTGGCGAGGTGAAGTGGATGCAGAGAACTGGCCTTGTCCTGTCCCTCCCACATGGATACGATGGACAGGGCCCCGAGCACTCGTCCGGCCGTCTCGAGCGGTACCTCCAACTCTGCAACGAGGACCCTCGCATTTTCCCATCAGAGGAAAAGCTTCAGCGCCAGCACCAGGACTGTAACATGCAGATTGCATACATGACGACACCTGCCAATCTGTTCCACGTTCTGCGGCGCCAGATGAACAGGCAGTTCCGAAAGCGTAAGTCGAGAGCATCCCGGATATACCCTTGAAAACCCTGCTAACATTGTGCAGCCTTGGTCATCTTCTTCTCCAAGTCCCTTCTGCGCCACCCGATCGCCCGCTCCAACATCGAGGATTTCACAGGTGACTCCCAGTTCCAGTGGATCATCGAGGACCCAGCGCACGAGGCCGGTGAGATCAAGCCCCGCGAGGAGATCGACCGTGTCGTGATCTGCAGTGGACAGGTGTACACTGCGTTGCACAAGTACCGCGCCGACAACGGCCTCAAAGATGTAGCTATCACGCGTATCGAGCAACTCAACCCATTCCCTTGGCAGCAACTCAAGGAGAACTTGGACAGCTACCCCAACGCCAAGACCATCGTCTGGGCGCAGGAGGAGCCCTTGAACGCAGGCGCGTGGAGCTTCACGCAGCCGCGTATCGAGACGCTTCTCAACGAGACGCACCACCACGACCACAAGCATGTCATGTACGCAGGCCGCAACCCGAGCGCCTCGGTGGCAACAGGCCTGAAGGCAAACCACGTCAAGGAGGAACAGGAGCTACTCGAGGTTGCTTTCACGGTGACGCAGGACAAGCTGAAGGGCGAATAAGCGAGTGGTGCACCCGGTACAAAACAAGAAACATCAAAGAACTTAGGAATCCTGGGAGGTGGCGGGCGGTCAACATACATATCATATTGAGAAAGGACGCCGCGTCTAGGGCGGTAGCGTTTCCTTTGTAAAAGTAGTCCTTCAGGTGCTGTACAGGTTGTAGGAGTAACCATGGGATGGATCAATGCATATCTGCGAGTTTTGACTTGACCCGGCTAAATCCGGATTTCTCACCAGAGTAGTGTAAGTCAACACCTAGTTAGTCTGGCCGGGTGAAGTGTAGATCAGGCGCTGGGCGACCTGTCCCGTCGTGACCATTCCAGAGTGAGCTATCGAATAGGTCGGAAAACATGGCTTGAAATGGCAGGTTTGGACGCCATTTGTGTGTGACGCCGCAGTTTGTGGATACATTGAACAGAGGCTTGAGTTATGTGGAAGACAGCGCTCTACGCGGATTCTTATGAATTGCGAGCCCAGCGCCGCCTGCCAGTTCCTTGTTCGGCCAACCGAAATTTGTTATGGCTCTAAGACACAATTACCTGCCACGGCTTGACCACTCCATTGTCACCTGTAGTGACCAGCATCTCCTCAACGCCACGGTCCTCGGTGCCAGGGTCGAACCTGCGGCACCAGGTGACGTGATTGATCTCATAGGGCCCATGGCCATTCTCCAGACTGCTCACGACGCGCCACCTTGTGGACACGGAGCTGCCCTTGATAGTACCCGTCTCACCGTTCTCAGCATGCCCTGATGGTGGCCCTGTCCCATCAGTCATGGGCTCAGAACTGCCGCTTGGAGCAGAAACATCCTCCTTGTCCTCCTTGTAGACAGCGATGATGCCGTCACTTCCTGTACTGGCGACAAGGCCGGAAGCGGCACTCCATGCGGCAGAATACACGTCCCTCCTATGCACAGCAGGTAGCACGGCTGTGCATTCCCAGTCCTCTCTTAGGGAGCGGCGCATCGTGCTGGGAATGCCGCCCAGACCGGGGCGGAACATGGGATTCCGCCCATCGCCGCTGTCCTCGTCGTCCTCCTCCTCCTCCTTCAGAGTCCAGATCCTGATCGTCTTGTCCGCCGAAAAGCTCATCAATCGCGGAAACGCTTTTCTGTCCGGGTCGGCCTCCCACTGCACACCCCACACGGTGCCGTCATGACCCTCCAGAACAGCCACGCATACCCACTCACCGTCGCCGTCCTCGCGCCAGACCCTCACCGTGTTGTCATAACTACTGCTCGCCAAGACTTCGGTGCCGTATTTGCCCTTGGCGGTGCGGCCAGGGACGTCAGGGCACCAGACGACGGACTTGACGTCGCCCTCGTGCTCGTTGAGGACGGCGACCGTCTCCCATTCGTCATCGGCCTCGTTGGCGCCGACGTCCTCCCATATCCAGACGGTCTTATCGCGGCTGCAGGTAGCCAGGTACTGGGCGGATGGTGAGAAGGCGACAGACTTGACCTCGGAATCGTGGCCCTCGAGGACGAGAGAGAACTCCCAGTCGTCGTCATCCTTGTCCGAGGCGCCGGGGTCTCTCGATGGGGAGCGGGCGGTCACGTCGACCTCGAGGCTGGTTGGAAGGGAAGAGGCAGGGTCGGGCGGCGGGGCCAGAGGGAGGCTGTCGCCGTCCCAGCGCCACAGGGCGGCGGTGGAGTCGAAGCTGGCGGTGACGAGGCAGAGCTTGTGTGGGGGCATGGCGGGCTTCCAGGCGGCGGTACGGACTGAGCGGGCATGGCCGCCAGTCAGGGTGCTGTGTGAGGAGAGCGACGAGAGCGAGTAGATGGTGACGGCCTTGGAGTGGCAGGTGGCCAGGAGGGGCAGTGTCGGATGCGGGATCGAGGCCCAGGCGCGCTGGTACAGCTCCGGGCTCAGGGGCGGGAGCGCCTTGAGCTCGATCCCGCCCTTGCCTGGTGAAGCCATCAAGAACAGCCTCTCGCGGTTGTCTGTGTCGTGAGTACCGTCGATGCTTTCCTTCCTGCTGGGTTGAGGGAACAGGGAGGGCGTGCTTCGCAGCTGGCCCCGCGCACTTTTTTCCCCACCCTCTCTCTGTTTTGGCTGGGTACGGGAGCGTGTGTTATCTTGTCCTTCAGCGGACTCTATGCAACAATTCAAGCGGGGTGCATAAAGAGGGGTCACAACAAGTTATTGGAGCGGACGGTTGTTCGTTTGGTTGTTGCTAGAGCTGGGCATTCTTCTTCCCTTTTTTTTTACTCTGTTTTTTTTGGGGGCATCTCACTTTGCCATCTCCAATGCCATGACGCAGTAATCCATTGATAATGGAGGGGTCCATTTGCCGAGGAGAGATAAGATTACCTACCTAGGTACGGTACCTAGGTACCCACCTACCTGCCCACCTATTGTATTGTCTCCTCACAACAAGCCCAACGCGTAGCAAGGTCGAAAATCGAAGCTCGGGAACACGACGGTATCCGACGAAAGATGAGGCAACACCTTATATACCAGTACACCTACGGCTTTCATCAGAAATGGCACTCCTGACTGGCAGAGCAAGCCGCCCTTTCGCCAAACTGACTTGGACTGGGACTG
The DNA here is from genome assembly GCA_013435955.1 of Diaporthe sp. HANT25. Lineage (NCBI taxonomy): Eukaryota > Fungi > Ascomycota > Sordariomycetes > Diaporthales > Diaporthaceae > Diaporthe > Diaporthe sp. HANT25. Next base: position 121,750 of record JACBFG010000005.1, on the reverse strand, counting down.
GGATCGGGACCGGGACTGGAGCTGTACCTTGACACCCTGCGAGGCCTGGTCAAATGCTTGTCTTCTTCATGCAAGTCAGTCAGTCCATCATCTGTCACGGACTGTCAGACAGTCGGTCACAATTTCCCTCTGCACCTCTCCAGCTGCACCTCCTCAGCTTTCCTGGACCCTTGGGCGTACCAGGATATCCAGGCCATCAGGGCCCTCCACCACCAACAACGCACACCAGGCTTGTTTGGGAGTTCCGATGCATGCTCAGGCACAGGCTCAGGCTCAGGCACAGGCACAGGCCTTCACATCCGCGCCGTCGTACAACCTAGCGTCGAGTGACGGCACCGCCAGGAACCACTTGCAGCCAATCCCGTGCCGGAGCAGATATTGCTGCCTCCCTTGAATCATCAGAAGCAAGTGGTCTGGGCCACCGCCGCGTTGTCCCGGGCGCTCGCGCACCACAATTGGCCTTGGCCCCAGCAGCGACAGGATCAAAAGCACAGTCGACAATATCTTGTCCGTCTTCTGGATGGCACGGGACTGTGACCATCGAGAGACACCCGCCGGTCTGTCCCTTTGCGAGACCCAGAGCTGGTCGAGATGAAGGTGGCTTGCTATGGCGCCCTGCAGACCAACTTATGGGCAGCCACGTCCTGCTGCATCCATCTGCCTTTCCTACCGTCACCGCTCGACTCGAGAATGCACGGCTGATGCTCGGCAGGGTCCCCCTTGCCCTCTTGTCTCTCTTCACCCCAGTTCATGCACCTGCAAGAGCTTGCCGGTCGATCATCTCATCTCCAGGGATCGCTACCGCGGCGATGTGACCAAGATCACCTGCCCAGATCTGTCAGGTTCGGCTGCGATGCCGAACGCCTGTGTGATCGGAGACGTCCTCGACTGCGTCAACAAGTCGCAGCTTTGACCTCGGCTCCCCGCCCCAAGACACAGTCTTTCCTTCTTTTTTTCTCCATGTCTCGTTCGAGTCCAGCAGCCTTTCTCTCGTCCATCCCCCTCCCGGCGCCCCGGCAAGGCCGCATCTCTGCTCCCTTCCCACGGCCCGAATCCGTGACCAGAGACAATGGGAAAATGTGAAGTGCAAAGTGCAACGTCAAATGTGGAACGTGGACACCGCCGCCGCCGCCGCCTCTGTCCGGTTAGGTTGCTGGTCTGGGTTCACTGCGTGAGTGGGAGTGCCGGCGTCCCTCGTGTGTTAGTACCCCAAGATTAATTCCAAAGAGGCTCGCTCCAAGAGGGACGAACTTGGTCGACGACTGTGCGCGGCATTCGAGCCCCTCTTGGCCTGGTCGCAATACCAGCCTCGATCGACAAGACAGGCCGAGTCCGCACGGTTAGCGCCGCCTGCTTGGGCCTCGGGGCATGCGTTCATCGACAAACGCCAGAACGCACAAGAAACTACTAGTGCCTCTTGATTTGAATCACTGCACGACAGCCATCTTTTGCTGGCCCGTATCCGCTGGCCACTGGCCACTTGCGGATCTTGCCATCCGTGGCAGCGCTGTCTAGATGTCTTACTCTACGGCCCCCCACAGGACGGTTGACTTGGCCCTAGGACGGCTCGTTTCGGACATTGTGCAGAATTCTCCTGCCCTGCATGCCTTCTGGTTCGCTTCTCTCCAGGCAATTCCCGGGGTCGCATCTAGGTATATCTGCGTCCGCTCCCGCTGCCTTAGCATGTTCCTACCTCGTGGCGGCGGAGCGCGCGATCCCCTTGACTAAAACGGCTGCCACCAGGCCATGACCAAGGACACTATTATAGGTCCTCGTGGGCTTCTGACAGACACCATTTCTCCCGCCGTCTCCCCACAGACCTCGCTCTTGAGCTTTCTCAGTAACGCGCCCTCCGGTAGGTGCTCCGGCTAGCCCACGTTTCTGGGGCCAAGCATCCCGAGCCCAGCAGTCTGGATCTCTGTCTCCGCGGTAGGCACGACATCACAGCCCCTGAATCCGATATTCCACTGCTGGCCCACCTCAGTGAAGGTGTCTAAGCGCCGCGTCGTCGCCAAACCCGAGCTTCGCCACTTCCGATCGAGAATCTGTATGCTGGGTCTTATGCTGTGCGTTTGGGCTTGTTGGAGAATCTCACAAGAACCGGCTGTGGGCCGAACCAGGTCGTTGCTTGAGAGCAGCTTGTCATATATACAGGACGAGTCCCGACTTAGACCTCTGTCCCAGGGGCTCCTCGTGTGCACACGCCTTTGATATTCGCATCTTGTTGCTGTCTCTTCCCAAGAACACAGCATCGCCCTGGCGCAATTCAGAAGACACATCCCGTTTCCTCATTCAAGGACACAGGAACGATGTCTCTCAACTCGACAGAAAGCGAGCTGCTCTTTGAGCACTGGAGGGACCAGATCGTTCCGCGGTCCTTCAACGCTGGCTTTGTGACGTTAAGCTACGTGGTCAGTCTAATTGGGGCGGCATCAACACTAGAGTTGATAAACCGGAGGACAGCCCCCAAGGGAAAGATCAACCAGTACGTTGCCTAGCCACCACGAGAGCCGTTGCGAGACCAGTGCTGACTATGTTCACCGCAAAGCTTATTGCTCATCAGTGCGGCCGTCACAATGGGCGGCATCGCTATTTGGTGCATGCATTTTATCGGAAATCGAGCTATCCAGATGGCCGACGGGGAGGCACCGCTTCAGATTGCTTACTCTAGTGGTTTCACGGCCTTTTCGTTCTTCATGCCGATTCTTGTCCTCGTCGCCGCCTTTGTGGCCATCGGGACCAACGACAAGGTCTCGTGGTGGCGCGTTGCCATCGGCGGCACACTTGCTGGCGCTGCTATTTGCGGCATGCATTACCTGGGCAACGCCTCCATCAATAACTACGTGTGTATTTACAATATTGCCAATGTCGTAGGAGCGGCTTTGATTGCGGTTGCTGCTAGTATCATCGCCCTGTCGCTCTTCTTCGTCTTTCGGGCGGGGTGGACCAGCTCGTGGTGGAAGAGAATCATATCGGCTGTGCTGTTGGCTGGTGCTGTATCGGGCATGCACTGGTGTGCCTCGACAGGCACTTCTTACAAGTTGATTGCGCTCGCCGGGGACAATAATCAGCTTTCGAGGAACGAGACCGTCATTGTCGTTATCTGTCTGGTAAGTCGCGGAATACACCCTGAGTCCTGGGACGATCTGGGCCAAGCTGACCTTGGGCGGACATCAGTCTGTGGGGGCCTGTCTCGTCATGGCAAGCTTTGCCATGTACACAGCGCGCATAATGCAGCGCTATGCTAGCAAGGCACAGCAGGTCGTGTTGGCAGCAGCAGTGTTCGACAAGCACGGACGTGTGCTTGTCAGCCCGGACGGATTGCTACCCAGCGAGAAGATCACCGACTCCTTCCTGGAGAAGACGCCGCAGGACTCTTTCACGGTGGCCCACCCGCTCTTCCACTGGATGTTCCAGGCCTCAAGGAACTGGTCCAGCATCACCAGCATCATCAGCGGGATTTCCAACCACCTGTCCCACCTTCCACACAATGGGCGGGACAGTTCTAGGGGCGGCATCAAGCTCATCACAGACCACGGTGAACTAATCGAGAACTACGACGTCATCTTCCGCGAGCTGTTCTGCGCGGCCGCGGCGGGGCTGGCAGACAAGATGAAGACGCAGCTGACCAACGTCGGAATCTTGTGGGACGAGATCCTTCCGACAGGTGCGGGCGGGCGGGCTCAAGGCCAAGCCCGCCAGAACCAACAGGGCGTCGAGCACGTGGCCGGCGTTGAGGGTCAGGCACAGCGTGGGGCAGACGGCATCCACGGCGCGAGCCTCGAGGACCTTGCCGAGAAGGGTGTGGTGCGCCAGCCGTACCAGGAATTCGGGCGAGGCAGCCTCATGTTCCTTGTGCGGCGTGTCGAGAACACGCGGGACATGGAGGGTCTGGCCGCCGCAGGCTACCGGTTCGCCGAGCTGCACCAGGTTAGCGGCATCATCGGGTCGACGATGCAGATCAAGACGCGGAGCATCGAGAACAAGCTGCGAACCATGTCGGCGTTTGCGGAGAATAATGCGATGCTGGAGCCGGGGGTGCACGTGGGGTTCTTTGGAGTGCAGGCCCGGGTGAACAACGCGTACGGGTTTGACGTGCTAGCGCGGCGTAACGCACGCAACCTGCTGCCGTCGGTTCAGATGCCGCTGGCGCGCCTGGACGCGTGGCAGATGAACTTCCTCCGACAATTCGAGCGGATGACGCCACATCACATCGCGAGGCGGCTGGCTGGGCTGAAGAACATCTCACACAAGGAGATGATGTTCGCGTCGCAGCTGACGGACAGCATCGAGTCGCTGCGTGGGTGGGTCGAGGATGGCATCTTCGACGAGGCGGTCCTATGCTCCAAGACGGTAGAGGTGCCGTGCCGGCCGGTGTCTGCGGGCTCATCGCCGGGCACCTGTACGGTAATCTCGTTCAGGATTGTGGTGCCGATCCACCTGAACGTGGAGAGCCCCAGGTGTGAGTTCGTGCCGCTCAACATGTTCAAGGTGCACCAGCTCGTGTACAAGGACTCGCCGAACCACCTCGCGTTCACGCGGTCGGTGCACCGCGAGCTGGCGCCCATCATCAACGCCGTACCCGCGGGGGCAGCGACGAGGGTGGGCAGAGGAGCCGGGGCAGCGGCGTCGCACTCGAGGCGGGCGTCGCTACGGGACGCGAGGATGGCGAGCCGGCTGTTCAGGAGCGGACGGCCGCAGACGTCGGGCAGCGAGCGGGGAGGGGCAGTGGACGGTGATGGGGTACCAATCCCGACGACGCTGCACCGGTCGTCGTCGTGGGGGGCGGGGTCGGGCAAGTCGAGCTCGACGCTGAAGCTGTGGAACGGCAGGCCGAGCAACGGGGGCGAGACCAGCCCCGGGGTGGGGTCTGTGGACTCTGTGTCGGAGACGGTGCTGCACGGGCTGGCGCCGCCGGCGTACGCGATGGAGGAGCTGCACTCGCCCATGTCGCCGCCGCCTCCTCCTCACACGCCGGGACCGCTGCCGTCTCCGTCGCCAGCGCTGCACGCCATGTCCGGGCCGCCGCAGCAAGCATCATCGTTTGGCGGGATCATGGTGTCCCAGGAGATCACGGTTAACGTGCAGCGGGCAGGTGAGGTGAACGAGGGCTCGGGGGGCAGCCAGCACAGCGGGCAGGGCCGGCAGTCGTTCTCGCGGGCGGGCTCGTCGCTGCTGCTGCGGAGAAGGGCGAGCGAGAGCGGCGGGCACGGTGACGTCGGGACGAGCATGGCGGTGGGTGTAGGCATGGCTGGTACCGGTGCCGGGTCGGGTCCCGGAGCAGGGCCAGCGGAGGCCAGGAGCCACCGCGGGATCGAGATGAGGCCGATGGGTGCCCACGGCAACGACCGATCGAGTGTGCACATTGGGTCCGGGGTGCAGGTGTCGAACGTGGAGGCGGAGAAGCTGACGGAGGCGCCGACGTTTGTGGACGAGCTGTTTGGGTTCTGTGTGGAAGGAAGGTGAGGAGACGCCTTGCCGTTGCCACTGGTGTTGTTGTTCTCATTATCGTGGGTTGGGTGGCTGCACGTATATGTGCGTCTGTGTATCTGTACTTGTATGGGGCCATGTCTATACATCTATAACCATATCCATCTCTCTATATTTGTTTAATCCTATAAGCTTATACCCAGTACATTTAATGAACCAACTGGTTGGGCCAGCCCTGGGCCTGTGCAGAGATCAGTGTGTATCAAGATGAGCATGATTGGGATGGCTGGATGGGTGAACAAGCGAGAGGAATATGTAAATGTGCATGGACTGCCGAACAAGGGCTGACTGAGTTGATTGGAGGAAAAACCGCAGAGCTGGGTCCGCGGGCAGGTGGCATCAGATGTACGTACCTAAGTCGAGTATTCAAATACAGACTAATGAGCTGCCAAAACAAAGAAGCAACAAGCAAGGAAATGAGATGTTGGGTTGACCTGTATCTTAATCTACTAGGATCCATTAATATTAAGCTGAAGTTTACACCATAAAGTATATAATAAAAGAAGTCTATTAAATGTGGGAATACTGTGTAAGCCGCACGTATGTGGGTGCAATGCACGGAATCTGGCTCCTGGGACCCGAGACGGCACCTGACGGGCGGCTCCTGTGGGGAGCTGTCTGGGCTTGGGGGGACTGGGGAGCTGGGGTCGGGGTTGGGGTTGGGGACATGTTGGGGGCTGTCCAGATCGGGGAATCCGAGCCCACCCTCATCTCTACATGGTGCCCAGCAGTGCTCAGGTATCCCCCATGCGGCCTAACGCCGATGGCCCTGCCCACCACCACCCACACTCACCCAGGAAGGACTGCATTGTAGTGGTGGTTGTACGACCCCAAGAAGGAAGAGCAGACAGAGAGAGCGAGGCACATCACGGCACTACATCGCATCAATTCGAATCCCACAACACACGCGATGCTCACATAGCCGGGCTTGTGGCCAGGCCAGGACCCAGCCAAAAAGAAGACACACACCCACACACAGACACAAGAGAGACAGGCTCACAGAACTCCGCCCAACGTCATCATTTGGTCGACAGGCCCCACGCATCGTGCTGGCCTCAGGTCGACTTCCAGCCACAACCTCTTTGCCCTACTCAACACCGGGCTGGCAGTAATTTACCGTCCGGCCCAGACCAGACATCTTAGCCGCCGGTCCTGCTGTGATCGTAATCTTGTCCTTCTCCTAAGGCGTGCGTACTTTCATCATTACCGCATCGGCCCCGGTCTCGTCTCCACGACGCCTTCTTGCCCGTGAGCATCTATCTGTCTCCTTTATACACGCTCTACTGTCCCCAGCGATGCTACTCGAAACTCTAATTCTCACCACTCGCTCCCCGGTTCCATTCCTCCATCTTCCTCTCCTTTTCTCTTTTTTCCTCCTTTAACCCCGTCTCTCTCATCCTGCCCAACTCCAAGGCCATCTTCGCCTGCTGCAGTCGACGTCGACGACTGGCTGACGAATTGATTGACTGGCTGACCAACCCGTGCTCGTCGCAGTAATATATACACCACATACCCCTTCATACTCTTGCTGGAGACTCTCAGGGCCATTCTCACGGCTTGCTCAACTCCCTAGCTCCTAATTGACCCTCTCGACCTGCTCCGGACCCAACCCCCGCCCGATCTACTGTTGCTTCGAATCTGCCGCATCGCCAAGCCACCCTAGCTGAAAAGCCTCATCCTGCCTGCCCTCGCCTCCCACCAGCCAGCCGCCAGTCGCAATGTCTGGCTTCACAAGAGCACGCCCCGGCCTGCTCCGCCGGCTGGCCCTGCCCGTCGGGCTCGTCACCGCCGGTGGAGGGCTGATCTTCTACGTCTACCGGCCCCGCAACATCCCCGGCCACGGCGCCGCCGCCGTGCCCCCGCCCATCTACGGCGCAGACGGCACCTTCAAGCTGCCCAGATTCCCCCGTGTCAAGTCTCGCCTCGAGCAGATAGCAGACCTCAAGAAGAGCGCCGGCCCGGCCGCCGACTCCTCGGACGAGTATGACATGCTCGTCATCGGCGGCGGCGCCACCGGGACCGGCGTCGCCGTCGACGCTGCTACCCGCGGCCTCAAGGTCGCAGTCGTCGAGCGCGACGACTTCAGCTCCGGCACCAGCAGCAAGAGCACCAAGCTGGTCCATGGCGGCGTCCGCTACCTCGAGAAGGCCGTCTGGAACCTCGACTACAACCAGTACCAGCTCGTCAGGGAGGCCCTCAAGGAGCGCAAGTACTTCCTCCAGACCGCGCCCCACCTCAGCTCCTGGCTGCCCATCATGCTGCCCCTGGACAAGTGGTGGAAGGCCCCCTACTACTGGGCCGGCACCAAGTTCTACGACTTCCTGGCCGGCAGCGAGGGCATCGAGAGCTCCTACTTCCTCACCAAGAGCAAGGCCATCGAGGCCTTCCCCATGCTCAAGAGGACCGACCTGGTCGGCGCCCTGGTCTACTACGACGGCGCCCACAACGACTCCCGCATGAACGTGTCTATCGCCATGACCGCCGCCCTCTACGGTGCCACCGTTGTTAACCACCTCGAGGTCACCGGCCTGGACAAGGACGCCAATGGCAAGCTCTCGGGCGCGAGGCTCAGGGACCTGGTCCCCGAGAGGGACGGCAAGGCCGCTGACGAGTTCCACATCAAGGCCAAGTGCATTATCAACTGCACCGGGCCCTTCTCCGACGGCATCCGGAAGCTCGACGAGCAGGACTGCAAGGAGATCGTCGCACCGGCCTCGGGCGTCCACGTCATCCTGCCCGGGTACTACAGCCCCGCCAAGATGGGCCTGATCGATCCGTCCACCTCGGATGGCCGTGTCATCTTCTTCCTGCCCTGGCAGGGCAACACCATCGCCGGCACAACCGACAGGCCGGCCAAGGTCACCAAGAACCCCATCCCCGACGAGGAGGATATCCAGTGGATTCTCAAGGAGGTCAGCAACTACCTCTCGCCCGACATTGTCGTGCGCCGCGGCGACGTGCTGGCTGCCTGGTCCGGCCTGCGCCCGCTCGTCAAGGACCCAAAGGCCAAGAACACCGAGTCCCTTGTGCGCAACCACCTCATCGACGTCTCTGAGTCCGGCCTTGTCACCTGCGCCGGCGGGAAGTGGACCACATACCGGCAGATGGCCGAGGAGTGCGTTGACGCGGCCGTCCGGGAGTTCGGCCTGCAGACCCGGCCCGTCCCCAACGCCCCTCGCGTGAGCGGCACCGATGCCATCGACGACGGCGCGATCCTGGACGGCTCATGCCAGTCCCACAGGGTCAGGCTGATCGGCGCCCACGGCTGGAGCCGGACGCTTTTCATCAATCTGATCCAACACTACGGCGTCGAGACCGAGGTCGCCAAGCACCTCTGCGAAAACTACGGTGATCGCGCCTGGGTGGTTGCTGCCCTGTGCCGGCCCACGGACAAGCGCTTCCCGGCGCGGGGCGAGCGCGTCTCCCAGCTGTACCCCTTTGTGGACGGCGAGATCCGGTATGCCGTCCGCCACGAGTATGCCCAGACCGCCGTTGATGTCCTGGCCCGGAGGACCAGGCTGGCGTTCCTCAACGCCCAGGCAGCCCTCGAGTGCCTGCCACAGGTGATTGACATCATGGCTTCGGAGCTGTCATGGGATAAGAGGCGGCAGGAACTCG
>JACBFG010000005.1:84378-104855 GCA_013435955.1 Diaporthe sp. HANT25 | reverse complement strand
GGTTCCCCCCCCCCCCCATTTCGCCACCCGCACGCCCTAACAGCCGTGGTAGCATGGAGCACTGTAGCACAGTAGTGCACAGGATGTGGTAATCTGATGATGATGTCCCACACCAGCCGCCCACCATCGTCATCATGCCGATCTAGCATCCGTACCTGGCCGACTGGCCGGCTGACTGGGCGCGCTGGATGACGGCTATGACTGGACGACTGCACCACCACACCACTGCGTCCACTGGTCTGATGCAGGCAGGCGGTTCTAGTCTTGTTGTTCGTGGTTGCACCGCAGTTGTTAGTCTTGCTCGCCCGTTTCGACGTCCGCCGCGACGATCTCGCATTTCCCCTCTCGTGTCCTTTGTCTGCTGGCCGCCAACTGACGCAGTCGCGCAGTCATAATCGTCAAATCCCACCACGGCACATCAGTCCATCGAATTGACATGTCCAAGATGAGACGGGGCCGTCTCTTCAATTCATCGTTGGCACTGGCAGCAATGTGCCTAGTATGTAGTCGACCTGTCAGGGCGCCAGGCCCGCTCCCAGCCTGCCCCATCACATCACACAAAACAAAGATCCAGGCGCCAGTCGTGATATAACAAAGGCCAAGCCCACGTCACAGACACATCCCGTGTCTTCAGCTGTCAAAGGAGAGTGTCTGTCCGGTCGAGTAAAACCCACCCCAAGGGTTAGGCTTTCGTCATGATCTCTCTCCTCCCCACCAAGGTCTCTCGGATCGTGTCTCAGTCTCGCGCTTCGATGCAACCACCTCACCATCTTTTGAGCCGACAGTGATCGTGGCTAGCCCCATGCGTTCCATGTTCCATCATCCCTTATTTGCGTGCAACCTCGATGCCAGACAATCTGACAGCAGACTGCGTGTGCTGCACGGTACGTCACGACCACCAAAAGCACCGATGCGCACCTCGGGTGCTGCCAACGTCACCTCCGGTTTCGTCTGCCCCTCGCTGTCGTTGTTTGTCGGCGTCGGCGTCGGCGTCGGCGTGGGTTTCAACGCACAATGTCCATGTTCCTACGTCCAATGTTCACTCGAGAGAGCACAGACTCCGGTGCTCTTCCCCATTCCGTCCCACGCCGGTCGCGCGCATCGTCCCTGTGCCGAGTACCCACTCCTACCCCAGTGTGCCCGTGGTGCCAACCCCAGTTCTCGTTTCAAGAGTGCACAGCACCGGCGGGAAGCGGGCAGCGGCAGCGGCAGCGGCATCGAGCCCATGATCCCTGGCGCTCATGCATGCGCACAAGCTTTCCCGCCATACTTCCCATCTGCAGCCGGGTGCTGACAATTCCCCTCTGGATGGGATATACCCAGCTGTCAACATCATGCCTCCTGCTCGCTTCTATTTTCTGTCCCCCGAGCTCCTGTCCTGCTCGCCCGCGGGAATAAGCACCTTTCGGGCTGCCCGGTCTCGACGCCCCGGGGCGACAAGAGATTGTCCGCGTGGACGTCCATTCCTGCCCGCTCCTCAGACACATGCATGGCTTTTGCTTAGATAATTGCCCTCATTCCCAAATCTCTGCGATGAGGCTGTAGACGGTGTGCATTATGGCAGCCATTTGCACAGTCAATACTGTAGTCGCTGTTTCGCACCATTGCTAATTGTGTACGGCAGGCTGGCCCTTGTCAGCCTCTTGCCCGGATCTTCATCGACGATCGGCAGAGGGGAGCCTGGGATGACGATCAGCTCACCTCTTCTTTTCATCCGTCCTTTCATGTGTCATGTACCACCTGCTCCGCTCCCCGGCGGACATGTGGGTGGAAAGCGTAACTACACTACAGTACCCGGGCCGCCCAAGGATTAATTTCTGTCTTCTGTTGATATCCAGCATCTGTAGGCCAAAAAGCATATCAGTCCCATTCTGTTGAGGACAAGACTAAACTTGTCATGCCCGTCCGGGCCAACAGGAAGTATGTAGCCGCCTTGCTGCTAAATCCATCCAGTCATTCCACTTCGGCCTCCAACGCCGTGCCTTGGATGACTCGAGCTCCTCCAGCACACCTGGGAACCCGGCGCTCAGCCGCATTTCTCGGCCTAATGGCTGTTTTTTTTCGGCCATCGCTCACGCCGAGCGGATCCGGTGTCTGCGAGCAATTTTCCCGCCTTCCTTTTTCTTTTCTGTTGCCCACCTCTCTTCTTTGCACCGGCGCAACAGAATCGAACAGGCTTTCATGTGCGCGATAGACAGGCACATGTGAAACAGACGGGGGAAATATATCCAGAAGACCTGTCTGCCATCGAAGCACGAATGTGTTCACGGCCCACCCGCAGCCTCGGTCAAAATCGGATACCTGGTACCGCTAGGCTCGCCGAGACGCGCCTGCCACATGGCTCACTCTGTGGGGCTGCAAGCTGTCGGTCCGGTTCAAGCAGGCAAGGCATCCAGGATTGGGGTGGCGATTTTGCCAAAGGATCGCGTTCCTCGGGAGAGGTGCTGGGAAGATGAGCTCTGCCGCCCAGACGGCGAGCCCGCGCGACGGAGTTGGCGAGACTCAACGACGTGAATAAGCCACGGGCATTCAAGAGCACAGTCCACACGCCCCGTATCATAGAGGCTCGAGAATGGATTGCTGACCTGCTCGACCTAATGGCTCATGCCGGCTGTTCGGAGGCTGATTTCCCACTGCGTCAACATGGGCCTGCCTTCATGGGTCGCGTATCGAAGAACCCATTGGCGCCTCAGTCGTGTTCAAAACACTTACTTGTTTTTCTGCCCAGGGGCCTCCATAACCAAATTCGTGATTGGTCCCTTATCCTCGGTATCCTCAGCCACCACAATCCCACGAGTACAAACATTTTGACCTCAAGCGCAGATGGAGGCCGGGGTTGGGGGGCACTCTGAGGCTGTCCATATTGCGATAGCCTCGAAAAACCATAGGATGTCAATGAAATCGGATATTTGCACCCACAAAAACGAAGGGTACGCCGGCACATCACTCGCTCGCCGATAAACAACTGACACAATCGCCACACACCCATAGCCTAATTCGGATACCCACGTGGCTATGTTCGGTCTGGGGCTGTCAGGTCTGGGTATATGATGGGCGAGCGAGTGATGTACCGATCGATGTGCCCTCCGTTTGCGGGTGCGAATATCCGCTTTCATAAATAATTCCGTGCTCTGGAGCATTGGGCAAGGTTCGGGATTCTGGCTCCTTAGCCAGACACCATCTCGCTTGTTAAAATACGCATGATACCCTGTTGCCTCCGTGCTCGGTCATGTGCGGTTCCGCTCCACCACGAGGGCGAATGAATGTCTTGTTGACACCAGTGTCAGAGTGCTTGGGTATTCAAGTAGAGTTTGCTAGAATGAGATAGAATAAACCAAAATGGCGGTGGGGAACGCACTGCTGCTGTATCGTCATGGTGCTGGTGGTGGTCATCGTTCCAGCTGGAGCGGCACAGATGTGTTCTGAACCTGCACACAGACTCCAAGAACCAAATATTATGGCTATGTTCCTTCTCCCCAGAAATGACGAAACATCTGTCAAGACCTCTGCCAGAATGCAAAGGACCCAAAATGAACGCCCACTTGACGTAAGGGGGGAAAGACAAGTGCTCAGGATGGGGAGCCAGAACTCGTTGCATGGGTGAGAGGTTTTCTGTATGGCAAGACCACAAAACCGAACATCCTCAGGGGAGTCGGGAAAAGGCTAAACCAAATATAGCCTTGTATGACATGCAACACAGGATTGGACGGGAGAACCTGTACCTCAGTGTTGTGATGGATCTGGCAGTGATTCTCTCTTCATTGCCTACTTGATAGAGCTTCAATGTGTGCTCTCTGATCAAAGATACAATTGCCTTGTCCAACTCTTCCTTCCTTCTACACTTTGAAAACAACAGCCTGCAAACTCAAACTCCAAATCCTTGTGCCCTGGATCGTCGTGACGATCGATGATAGGAATACACACCGTGCGTACTTGCTCCGTTTTTAAAAGCTCTCTGGAAAACCACCCGTGGTTGCTCTGCCCGGGATGCAAAACTCGATCTCCGTCCATACTCGAAACACGTTGAAAAAGACAAACAAACAAAAAACTCATGGCTGCTCTGCTCAAGGACGCAAGAGCCTGAAATCCAACCATTCTCGTAACATGGGAAAACACTACAGGCTTTCCTGCTTCCCTGGAGTGCATACCACTCATCTCCGCCCGTGTGCGGAACATGTAGAAAGCGCGAGTCGCTCCGCTTCAAAATTGCCCTGTCAACTGCAGGGGGCGAACCACTGCCCTTTCTTTTGAAACGTATAAAGAAAAACAAGAAAACTAAGCACCGCAGAAAGTTTAAAATCCGTCAAGGCTCAAGTTTCCCTTGAAGCCATCATTCAGCAGGACGGCGGCGATGCGAAGTCGCTGCTGATTCATGTCGTCAGCTGAGTAAGACATGGGGTCGACGTGCATGGCAACACATATGCCGTTCGTGATAGTGTGTACGCCGCAGTCGTCAAAGTTGTGTTGACGGGGTGAAGGGATGGTTGTGGTGGTCCATTCAGTTGGATCAAATCGGTCCTCGAGAACCATCTTGACCCATTTCATCGCGTTTGCTAACAAGGCTGGATTGCCAGCTCCGTTCAGAGAATCGAAGTGATGTGCCTGTCGGTACTTTGGACGGACCACGATGAGGGTCCAGTGAGCACCCCGGCAGATAGGTATGAGGACCGCTTCGATGTCGAGGAAGGTATCCTTTCGGATGCCGGTGCGCCGCATCTGGCGCTCGGTGCCCTCGCCTCCATTCTCATAAATCTTCTTGCCGAAAAAGGAGTTGAACACCTGGACCTTTGGGGTTTGGACACGGGTATTCTTAATACCAGCCTTCTGGTTGATGTAATTGGCCAAGTGAAGAAGTGTACCATTAATGATTTCATCGTTGAGCCACTGGTTCGGAGTGACCACGGTTTCGAAGTCCTTGCGGGTGAGTGGACTGCCCTCGGGGGTCCTGGCCAGCTCTGCGTTGAGGCGGGCATCTAGCGTGCCTTGGGCCCTGACGACCCACTCGTCGGTGAGTGGCGGCACCACTGGGTTGCGTGGCTGGCGTAGCTCGCCAGCCTCTTCAACACGCCTCAGCTCTTCCTCCTCAGCGCGACGACGCTCTTCCTCTGCCTTGCGCCGCGCTTCTTCTGCGGCAAGACGCTCCTCCTCAGCCCGTCTCCTCTCTTCGGCCCTCGCCTCGGCCTGGGACTGGTGGGCAGCATCGGCAATGAGCTGTTTGCGGGTGTCGAAGTCGTCACGTTTCTCGCGACTGAGCTCGAGCCGATACTTCTCCTTGTGCAACTTCTCGAAGCCGAGAGGATCATCATCGAAGAACTCAGCGAGGGTTTTGGCTTGTTTGAAGCGCGGCTTTTCCGCTTTTCGGGAGTCCACAATACTAAAGACCGAGTCATCCTTCTCTCTGACGCGTCGCACAGTGTCATCGACGGACTCCTTCTCTGGCTCGAAGGGCACCTGCTTTTCATCTGCGCGGGGCTGACTGTCTTGGGGATACACCCGCTTCACCGGCTCATTGTTCGACGGCATGTACCAGTGCGGTGGCGATTGCTTGAACCGAGCTGTTTTCTTGGGCCGAGCCAGGAGAAGACGATTCCTCAGAGCCCCCTTCCGCGGCTTTGGGAAACCCCTTTGATCAAAGTAGATGGGATTCTTTGGGATTACGTTGCGCGGAGGGGTGTTGTAAGTCTCGAATTTGCGAGGGCTTGGGTATTGATGTTCGTAAAGTCGGGTTGCTTCGAATTTGTTCGCGGCGATGCTCTCAAAGAGAAGTGATTCCATCTCCGCATCAGGGAAGGCACCAGGCACGCGCTCGTATTTTCCTGGCCAGTCCACATAGCTGGGCGGCGCCTCGTCCTTGTGGAGGGCATCAAAGTCGACAATGATACCAGCAATAGTCTGGACTGGACACATCTGGTTGAACGCGGCTCGCTGAGCGAGTATGTACTGTAAGAAGACGACACATTCGTGGTAGACGAGCCTCTCTTGGTGGGAGAGCAGGCCGTTTTTGCCGTCAGACTCGAGGTGGTCGTACGGCTTGAAGCCCAAGTCCTTCAGGAAGGGGACGCGGCCCTGCCCGTTGTAGACGAGTCGGTAGATCTTGGCAAGCTTGTTAAGCTTATCGAAGAAGGTCTTGCCGGCTTGAACAAAAGCCTTCGGGCCACGCTCCTCGGTGGTCTCGATGTAGTAGTTGTGTACCAAGAGAGAAAGGGTTGGATCGTTGCCGCTTGCCTGGAGCCTGTCAAGGACGAAGGCGGGGATGTTTAGCGGGTCGATGGCATAGTCAATGCCCAAATAGTCTTCGACTCTCTCCGAGCGGACTATGAACATGAGGTTGGAAAAGAAGGCGTCGACGAGAAGGTGGTTCTGGACGCCGAGGTACTCCCTGACCCTGTTTGTCCAACAGTACTGGCCATCTGGGAGGGCTTTCAGGTAGGTGACGGGGAGCGTGTTCTGAAGTATGGCCGTGGTGAAAGCCTTCTTGGGGTCGAGAGGCAAGCGCTTGAAGCGCTTGATGGAGAGTCCATCTGCAGTTGTATGGCGCATCTCGACCATGCTGTGCATGAATCGGTCGCGATGGGTGAAAAATGAGCCGACCGCACGCGTGCAGGCGCCCATGATGGCCTGGACGATGCCATTCCGGATGTTGGCGCCAAAGCTGGCTAGGCGTGAGCAGTAGGTGTTGTGCTCAACGGCGTTGTCGTCGGCCACGTCGCGCATGACGACGTCCTCGGTCTCGGGCTCGGCCTCGGCCTTGCGCTTCTGTGGGAACGGCATTTTGTGAGTTATGGAAGGTGCAAGTTGCAAGGTGGGACTGAATGGAGCAAGCGCGACTATGGCGACTGCGAGAGTGGAGATTTGGTAGATGACGGGGTGACGCGATAGCGATGAGTGATTCTTGATTCGTTGATTGATGGCGTGATGAGCGGACGGATGATGGTGGTTGATGGGAAGTCTCGACTGCTCGCGATGCGATGCGACGCGATGCGATGCTGCGATGAAAGACAAAGGCGCGATCGCACACTTGGGAGACGAGGTGTATGAATTAAGTGATTTGACTGATGCTGACGAGAAGACTCGACTGTTCGCGAGGCGATACTGAGACGCAGAGCAGAGCAGGGCTATGGCGCGGTGCGATGGGGTGCGATGGAATGCGATGAAATGCGATGCGATGAGTTGTGGTGCGAAGCAGGCGTTGTGGAGGAGGGGGAAAGGGCGACGAAGACAGATGCGTGTTGATGGTGCTGATAAACAAAAGTAGTGCGCATGGGCGGACGCGTGCACAGTGTGGCCAGGTACAAATTGACCAGCGCCAGTCTGGGGCTGGTTGATTCGACAGCGTCGACCTAAAGTGCTTCGTGCCTCCAGAAAGACAACGTCCCTAAAACCAGGGCACCACCAGTACGTACCGTAGATCGAGCAAGCTTCTGGGTGTCGACACTGCGCGGATTCCCCCCCGGGCCCTCCAGTCCACACCCGCTCCCACTCGCACTCACGCTTGCACTTCTGTGTGCGCTTCCGCTTCCACTTCCACTTGCACTTCCACTTCCGCGTCCACTTTCGTCTCCACTGGCGCTCACACTGGCACTCGTGGTGGGATCCTTGCTGACAATTAGAACCAGATACGAGGCAACACACTGTTGATGCAAAACTGTCCACAGCTAGAATGAGGGGGGAGGGCCTCTTTCTCCTCTTGAAGCATCGACATACCGAGGCGCTCACTTCCATCGCCAGCCAGCAGGCTCCCCACCCGTTTAGCAAGAGCCTGAGGGTCACCAAACAGCACGTCGGGGCGGCCGTTAACACTCGCTCGTCGCACGCGCGATAGAATGGCCACGCGATTCAAAATCACATCAGTATCTAGCGATGAGGGAATAGATGCCTCATATTTGGGTCTTGGGCTGGTTCCTCGGGGCGGGCGCGAAGTAGCAGGGGTGCTTGTGCGGTGAAGAGGACAGGTGAAGGCCCCTGCAGCAAGGCATGAAGTTGTTCTCAAGGGATTCCAGCAACGGGTTTTTAGCCGCCCAGACGCGAGAGCCGCCACAGACGCCGTGCCAAGCTTGCAGGGGACAAGGGCAATCTCATTAGGTTGCCTGTTCTCTGCGGTCACACAAGCACCGAGCGCATTGTTCAGGTGCAAAGGGCTATTCGTGGTCATCGATAAGGCGGTTGAGATTGGGAAATAGACTTCAGCATAGCCGATATATAAGCAGAACCGAATAGATCCGTCCGGTCTCTGGGCGGGTTGGTGGTGGTCAATTTCTTCCATTTTGGCTCACTGTGCAGCTTATATAAGCGGAAACCACTATTCAAGCACCCAAACACCCAAGCACCTCAAAACCCGCGCGCAGGTTATCAAGGTTTCTGCAGCTACTAGAAGGGCCACAGGCGTCGTATTTTGATGACCTCGGGGGTTAATGACAGGCGAAATTATGCGAATTGTGATCATTCCGGCACCTAGCAATGCGTGCTGAGGCATTACCCATTCTCAGACACACTTGGCAGACCTTGAACCTTGACTCTTCAGATGGTGGAAATATTCACTCAACTGAGACCCAAGGCCAGAATCAATGTAGACATGAAGTCCAGTGGATGGTATCTATGACAGCAACCATGTCTACCTAGGCAACTAGGTAGTCTTGGGCACCAGACTACGTCAAGAAGTATACACGTCGGTCAACAGACGAGCTTCAAGGGCAGAACCATTGTTTGGGCAACGGCAAGGGCCCATGGGTTGAGTCTCATCAGGCCAGTCACAACCGTGCCTGAGGCCTCACCCGCTCACTATAATATAAATGCATAGACTGCGCAAGATTTCTCACACAGACGTGACGGTTCCTGTCAGTTGAACAAAGAAGCTGGCTTCGAGTATCTATAATATGCACAACGGCTCTGGCAACGATATATGAAAAGAAAAAAGAAGCAACCCCACCCTTACAGCTGAGACACCGCAGCTCCAAGCGGTTTTGTGCAGAAAGTTCCAAAGTACTGGTTTAATGCATCCACGGTTCCGCTGCCCTCCACAAGCGACACCACGATGCCAACATACCCGTCGGGCCGGACCACCACGACGCCGCCTCTCTCCTCGTCCAGCCCCATCTTGGCGTGCGCGGCCGCCTTGGCATCTGGCACACGTCTGTCCCACCGGTCATCTGCGTACACATGATCCCGATAGCGAGCCAACAATTCGGGGGTGTCGCGGCTGATCTCGATGCTGCTGCGGGCGCCGGCAAACACGGTACAGATGCTGAAGAACAAGCTGTGAGGGTTGTCTTGCTCGTGATGCGACACGCTCTGGATATCTGGTCGCTGGTATGCTGTGTAAAAAGAGCCACGGCGGCTGAGATTGCTTGCGAAGTCCTCCAGGGCCCTGGTCGTGACAGAGGGCTTGCCAGCAAAGACAAAGATCCGGAATGAGCCGTTGAGCGGGATCTCTTGTTCCAGGTGTACCACATTGGCGTCGACCACGCGGGTCACATCGGCATTGATCAGAAGCCGCCCTGTCCTTAGTTTGGTGCCTTTGGGGTGGACCAACGACGACTGCACCGGGTGCTCGGACGACCAGTTGAGCGCATTGGGCCCGTACGCAACTCCGTACCCGCTGGTGAACTCGCAGGACTCCTTGAATGTCTTGACAAACTCGCTTTCCTCAAAGGAGTTGCTGCTGGCGTTCCCAGAGGCGGCCGCCACCGTGCTTGCGGGCGGTGGCCGCGCCGAGAAAAGTTTTGCGTATCGGTTATCAAAGGACAGAAGTGTCTCTGCAACCTCCTTGCGCTCCGGCTCGTACGTCTGAAGAATTCCCCGGTCCGCAAACCCACCCTCGACCGCGTGGATCTTCCAAGCGAGGTTTTGGGCGTCGAGGAAGGCCGTGTTCATACCCTGACCAGCTTTGGGCTGCGTGCAGTTTTTGTCAGTCACAGCTATAAGGATCTAGGGGTATGGCGGATTTAACTCACGCTGTGCGTGTGGCAGGCGTCTCCTCCGAGGAAGACGCGGTGGTCCAGGGTATACCGATCAGAGATACCCTGACCAATAGGATACACCGAGTACCACTCAACAGTCTCCCACTCTATGGAGTACGGTTGCAGGATCTTCTTGGCTGATTCCTGGACCTCTGCAGCAGTCGCTGTCTTGCGCGGGTTCCAATCTGGATCCGTCGAGGACGCAATTTGGATGTACAGTCGCACCATGTTGGCCTCGCGTGGGATCACCATGATTGAGCCGTGCTCGGAGTGTATGGTGCATTTCATCTTGGGACGGGTCAGTCATATAGAAAGGACATGGGATGGACGGTGAGCTTTTACCTTGATGTCAGGGAAATCGGTCTTGACAATGCCATCCATGACACCCCAAACGTGGGCGATTGGGTCCTTGTGCGTGATTCCTATCTTCAACTGGTCCCGGACGAAGGACCTTGCACCTTCACCACCAAATAAATACTTGGCCCGCACACTCTCACGCATCGTACCATCCACGTGCTCGAGCTCGACCTCTACGGGGTACTCAGGATGAGTCTTCTCGTCGACGCTGAACCCCTTGATTGTCCAAGGCCGCTGCACATGCGAGTTGTTCTTCTCCAGGTCGGCGATGAAGACGCGCTCAATGAGGCCCTGGTGTAAAAGGGTGGTGAAGGGGTATCTCGCATCGATGAAACTGGGGCAGCTCGCCCAAGTCCCTGTCCGAGCGATACCCTTACCGTCCCGAGGAGGATCCCAAAACGCCACTTCGTATACCCTTGCTGGCTTCTGCGCCATAATCGCAGACTTGAGCCCCATATTCCGGAGCAAGTCCAGGGAACGGGGTTGAATACCATCGGCACGACCTGTCGGTGTTGGTTCTGCTCGGTTGTCGATGTGCTTGATCTTATAGCCCCACCTTGCTAGGCATGTCGAGAGCATGAGCCCTACAGGCCCGGCCCCGACAATTACTGCAACACACGAAACATCAGCAAGAGGCTCTCGAAATCAAGATTTGGTGTCGCCATACCAATGTCATAGTATGGCTCGGACGCCTGTTTCGCAGGTTGGGTTTCCATGGTCGTCCTCTCGACAGGAGTAATGCGGAACTCAAGTCTAGGGGATAACACAAGAAGGGTTGGTGAAGTCTAGCGGGGACGGGCTCTCAGTGATATCAGGTCAAACTAGGGTCGAGTGAACGGTGCCTGTTGGTCTGGCAAACACAGATGGGCTTTTAAGTTGGAATGAAGCGGTACGTTGCACGATCTCAGTTGTGGAAACGGGCGGCTTATGAGGTGGTAGATATAGTGCGGTCACTAAAGTGGCGGAGGGAATAGTTGCAGTGGACATTTGGCAGACTTTAATCCTCAGCGGCAAGGAGGTTCGGCAAGACGACCCGCGTCATAGCCCTCCCAAGAAAGGAAGCGAGCTAGCTGTATCCCCGATGCCTACCAGCGCGGCTGTCACGAACGGCATCGCGGCCAGCCCCATTGCCCAGAGGCCCGCCTCCACTAGGCGCCACAGACGTCGAGGCGGATGGGCCAGTTGGGCCCGTTATGAAATGAAGACTGGAGGCATAGTGGTCGGCGATGGCCAATCGGATGCTGCGGGGGGTTAGCGATGGCACGCTTCTTGCAAGGCCCAGAAGACCAGGACTCCGAGGCTTCTCAAGCAGCTGGCAGCGGTATCCAGGCCGGGCTGCGCGACAGCAGGAGTCGGTTTCGACGAGGGCATGACTCCCAATCCAGGGCTCGGAAAGGCAAGACGGTAAATCTAACAGCGGGGAAATCCACAACGAAATCCAGCGTCGGCTGCGAAGGACGGGAAGGAAAGAGTGGGACCACTCCAGGGTCTGCCACGGCCGCCAAGCATTGCGGAGAAACGTGTGTCTCGGTCTCAGTCCCCGTCTCGCCCGCACTAAGCCGGCCGGCCGGCTGCTCAGGCACGATGGCTCCACTCCCAAGACAGCAACACGGCGAGCCACCAGAGGCTTAACTAATTCGGGCCAAGCCGTTCGCGACTTCGCTCCATCATGGTTGTCCGAAGTGGACGACCCGGGCTGCTGGAGCTGGCGAGCATGTGTCTGTTGAGCAGCAGCGGATGACGGCCTCGACCAGTCGAGTGCAACCGTCTCTTCGCCCGTCGTCTTGAGCGCATCTAGGCAGAGAGGTGCCGTCGGTCACCTAGATGAGACGAGACGAGACAGGGCGAGCGGCGCTGCAAGACGTCGATGGTGAAGTGCCATCCCACGAACCAAGCGGTACGTGTCACCTCGTTGCGGTCTGGGACTCAGCCACACCCTCCTAGCATCTGGAGTACCCAACCAGGACACCTCTGCTCGACCATTTGGTGTACCAGAATACGCACCTTACCCAGGTAGGCTGAAAGCATATGTCCGCGGTGAGATGTTGGCGGCTGTAGCAGGTGAGATACGGCGTTGGGCACCGGAGGTTCTGGATTTCCACGCTATTGGATCAAACATGTTGGCGGACAGCAAGGCGCACATTCACACGATTCAGCCCAGAAGACCAGGTGTTATTTCGGGTACAGCGACCTGAGCAGGCTGAGGATGGACGGGTCATGAGCCAATACCCAGGGCGCGGGCGGTGCTCCATTCTGGAAGCAAACGGGTGTGGGAGGGAGGTTGGTCGAGTGGAGGGAAGGAGGTTGGGAGGATGGAGGGAAGGAGGGTGTCGAGTGGAGGGAGGGAGGTTGGTTGAGTGGAGGGAAGCAGAGCATTTTGTGCAGCAACTGTGAGGTGAGTAGCTTGGTCGTGTAGGGTTCTGTGCCAACGAGGTGCTCGAGTATTCAAGAGCAGCGGTTTGAGTGACTGGACACTGGGGGAGCTGGTCGTCTGCAAACACAGGTTGGCGCCTCGACCGCAGCCAGTTGGCAGCTCTTGGATGTTTACTTCTGCACCTTCGACAACCCACTACAGCTACCGAAGCTGCACATCGCGTACCCAGGCCCTTGCTGTGGGGGGTTGGAACTCACAGTCTGCACGGCATAGCTCAGAACGGCTTGCCCACATCGCAGCGCTCCTCGAATCGCTCGTGTCTCGCTCCATCTCAGCTCCCATCACCACATGACTCCATCATCTGAGGGAGCGCCCAACGCAATTCGGGGCAATTTCATTCCTGTCTCTGGCCCCTACAGTCGCGCTGCTTCACCAAGCCGCCAACGCCCTGACGTCGACGTCCACATCCACCTAAACCTCACAGATTCGCAAATGGACCGCCTTGCTTCCTCGTACGTCGCTTGCCCTTAGCCCTTGAAGTCTTACCTCCATTCGCCGACATGACATTACAAACTGACTGGATGCTCGCAGCCTTCCCGGCCATGAGTCGCCTGGGAAGAGACCTCAACGCCGTCAGTACGGTTCAGACGCGTCCGAGATGATCAATGTTGGCATATCGCCCCGCCACAGCAACACGGGATCTCGAGGGTCCCGTGACAGAGGCAGAGGCCGAGACACTTCGCCTACGCGCGCCCGCACATCTGGCAGCGATAGCCACCGTAGTCGTCACGGTGCGCGCCAGGATGACTTGACCAACGAGTCCTTCTCGTCCAGAACCCGCCCTTCTCGCTCGTGTTCCCCAAGCAAGCGGCCTAGATCCCCAGTCAAGGCCCAAGAAATGACCAACGCCATGGTCGACGACCTCCCCAATCTGGCAGATCGCAGGCAATTGTCCCGTCCGCCCCCAGTAGATGTCGACTCAGCCCGCCAGTATGGCCTCGTGTCCAAGAAGGCTGTTGTCATCGAAGGACACCCTCATACCCAGTCTCTGCATGCCGTCATCAATCCCCCTGTCACTCCCCCTCTCCGGCGCATGCCCAAGTTGACGAGTCCTCGCCGTGAAGCCGACAGCGTCTCCCTCGCCTCGTCATACTATTCCGAAGACGATGTGGGACAGGCCCGCCCATCCTACATCAGCCCTCTTCGGGTACACAAGGACCCTGACGGCGACTGCAGTGTCTTACAACGTTACGACACCCGGAACCGCTCTCCCTGTCCCGACCGTACCAAGTACGATATCTCTCCGATCCGCAGCTCCTCGCCCCGTCGCGGCTTGCAGAAGACTGCTACCACTGGCGACCTGCGCGAGCTTCAGTCAGATAAGATTGGTCCACAGCGCACCTACTCCCCTCTGTCTGATTACCTGTCAGTCCAGGACAAGCCGATCCGGAAAGAGCTTGTCGGAGCCCATGGCTGGCTAGAGCGCACCACCGACGCCTCCGGCAAGCAGCACGTTCCCGACCAGAAGCCCATTCCCAAAACCGCTCCTCAGAAAAAGGGTGGGTTCATTGACAGCCTCAGAAAGATGGCCAAGGAGATGACCACCTCTGCCAAGGATATCACATCTTCGGCCTCGCGAAAGCCACGTGACGGGGACAGGCGTCGGTCCCGGCTCACGGTCTCCTTGGACCCACGAGAGCAGAGTCTGCTCTACTGCGAGCTCGAATTCCTACTGACTACCTCTCTGGACGGCTATATCAGCAGCCAGTTCAACGCTGGCCGCCTTGAGGCCGACAAGTACAAGAAGATCGTGGATGGCTGGCAGCAGCGTGGACGCCCCAAAGTCATCGGCTTCCGCTACGACCTCGAGACTCAGCTGGACCTGATCCTCCTGCACAGCGAGGACTTCCGCTTCTACGGCAAGCGCGCTGGCCTCATCGCGGCGGTGAACGGCGTACTGGACATGATGCGTGTTGACGCTCGCGCTATGCGCATCCGCACATTCTGCCAGCCCGACACCGTGATTGCTAAGCAGCTTCTGGATTCACAGTCTCTGTTTAACCTCGTCGGCTGCTGTGAGCAGCAGCAGATCCAGCTGGCCGAAGTCATCCAGTTCTTCAAAGTCATCTTGGAGCGGGAGCAGAACTTTCGACAGCGCCAGAACGAGGGCGGCACGGCCAGGCCGGCGCGCACGGGGCAGGCAGGCTCAAGCGAGACCCGGAGGAGTGTCGGATCAGATGCTGGTTCTCAAAACGGGCAGAGGCGGTTTCTCGATTGAGAAATATGTCAAACAGCAACATTGGCTCATCGGGTGGGCCTGGTCTTCCCCTGGGTTCTCACTCCACGACCGAGCAGAGTAAGAACGGAAAAGGGGATGATGAACCAATGCCCCTGCTCATGTCAGCTGCCGGTGCAGTTGGCTTGCGACAGGTCTTTGAGTGTCCGTGGGGACCATCCCCACTTACTGTCACTGAATCTGCGCATAGCCTGTTGGCGACAATCGCTGGTGGTGGCCTCGCAGCTCGGGCCAAGGCTTCTACTTCGCTGCCTCCGTGTTTCTTGGGCTGTGCTTGGCTGCGAGCGCAGATGTTATTGCACCAGGATATAGTCCTGACAGTTTCCACTGTACACCGCCTTGCATAAAAGACTGCAGCTACGACATCACTTTGTAAAATGGTTCGATTGGAACTTGACTCAACCAGTTCAGGCACATCTCCCCCAGGCTGTTGATGGAGCAGCCGGTCCTTCTGGCTTTGGGTGCGATGAGAGCGGGTTCAAGGCCTCGCAGAAAGCCACCTCAGTCTAGCTGCTCATTTTAATGCACTAATCTCGATCTCTGGGATCTCCTCGCGTGGCTGTGGGTACTAGATGTGACATGACAAGCTCGTAGCTCATAATAACAGCCCATTCGCCCAAGCGCGGCCCCCCGGTGATCGGGGTGGACTGGAAGCGGCGACATGCTAAGGTAAATAGGGCCTCTCACGTGTACAGGTATCAATGCTTAGAACTCGTCCTCGAAGCTTCTGAGACAGTTGCCGGGGCCAGTCGGTAGCTATACAGAGCCAGAATCAGGCTGCCGTCTGACGCCTGGCTTCATCGTGCAGATCTGTCAAAGTAATCTCCACCGGCCCGCCCGTGATCATCGTAGTATATCCCACTGGACCTCCGCCGGCCCCTCCGCCGGCCCCTGTCTTCTTCGGGCGCGTCGCGGGCGTCTGCCCCCCATTTCCTCTCCCATGCCTCCTGCTTCTCGGCGTTTCTGACCTTGGCGACCTCCATCCTCTTCTCGAAGGCGTTCGCGGCCAGGCCGGCTACAGCGGCGCCAACGAGGGTGGGGAGCAGCGGCGACTTGTGCTCGGCCCCGCGACGGCCGTGGCTGCGCGCCCTGGACTTTGTGCCGCTGGCGCCGCTTGCCTCGTGGGCAAGCAGGCCGCCGGCCAGAGCGCCGAGCACGCCGATTCCCAGGCCGGAGTTTGAGTTGGAGAAGGTGTTGTTGATCAGGTTGCGGGCGTCCGAGATGGGGCTGCGTGGGCCGTCGTCGGGCCCGGCAGGCGAGTGGTCACCGGCGCTGCGACGGCTCCTGCGTTGTGCTGGAGGCGGAAGTGATCGAGGACGGCGACGGTGAGGCGAGGTTTGGCGGGCGTCAGGGTGAAGGCTAGGGACGGAAGCATTAGGGGTTGTGTAGGGATAGAGAGGGGCCCGCGGCTGGTATGGCAGCCGTGCGTTGGACGGCACGGGAATGGCGCCAGATGCGTATGGGCCCGGGGCTCCACCTGAGTAGTAATAGTCGGGGGAGGGGGCCGCAGTGGCGCGCGGCCGTGGGTCTTGATCATCACCGTAGTAGGCGGGCATAATAGCGACGTGGAAACTGCGCCGGACAGGAAACTCGAGACCAAGGGCGGAGCGGACAGTCACAGCGAGATCAAAGTATGAGGGGCGGGCGGGTGACGTAGTGACGGGAGATGCAAAGTGGGAAAGCAAGTGGTGGGGATGTGGGAAATGGGGACGGGAAAAGGACAATAAGGAACGCCATGCCGGGGCGGGAAGGGAGAAAGCCTCGATATGGACGGATGTGGTCACTTGGTGGGTGGCAGGATTAGCAGGCTGTGAGGCTGTCAGCTGCATGCTTAATGCTTGCCGTCACATCTGGGAGAGCGTGAGCGTGAGCATGGATGTGAGCCTGAGTGTGTGGGCTTGATTGAGTGTTGAGTGGTAGGTAAGTGCTAAGTGCGAGTACGTATTATTGGTGTGTATGCGCGGGTGTTATGTGAGTGGTCAGGGGGGGGCCGTCCTACTGTATATTGCTGTGCTGTACCCTGCCACTTTGTATGTATGTACGCATGTATGTATACTGCAAGCAGCTGAGGTTGCATCGCAGCAGGCACCTTCATGCGAACCACTCATGCGAACCACGGTGCCCGACCTCACCACTGCCGGTCGCCTGCAACATTCTACCAAACGGCTGGGCTTCCACAACTGCCTGATGCCGCGTCTTCGTCTGCAAAACATCTCTGTCCTGAAATGTCCGGCGGCTTCTGCGACTGCCCATCTAACCGGCCAATCAGTTCTGTCCTGCCAGTGTCAGGCTACGGTCGTCGCAGTTGTTGTTTGCCTTCTTCCGAAGCGCTTTTTAGATCGTCTTGGCTCAATGACCCTATTGTATCATGCCTGCTTGGCTGCAGGGAGGCAGTTTGCCGTCCATGTCAGGCTGTGTGTGTGTCTGTGGTAGGTGTTGGATGGCTTACGCCCCAGCCTGGTGGGCCCAGCAGGCTGGCTCTCGGCTCGCCTTCCAGCGCCACGAGAGCCGCGACCCTATCAATCAGCTCTAGCAGCTTCAGCGAGCTCCCCAGCAAGTCTGAGCATGTAGAACTGCCTGGCCTCCGCGGAAACCTTTTCGAATGCCTTCGAGATGCGAGCAATCTCCTGCCGTCCCTTCTCGTAAGCCGCAAGGTCCCTGTTCCCGTACACGTCGCGTCCGGCAGAGTAGCCAGACTCCAAGTTGCGGAAGAACACATTCACCGCAATGCTGGACTTGCTGGTGGGCGAGGCAGTGTGCAGCCAGAGAGGCGGTAGGAACAAGACGTCGCCCGCCTTCAGGTTTGCCTCCCACGGACGAGTGCCGCTGAGAGCCGGGGAGCCAAGGCAGCTGAACACATCGGTGCTCGAGCTTGAAGATCCCGGCGCGAAGGACATCTTCACTACGTCTGATGGCGGGAAAAGAAGCATCCTCTTCGACCCGCTGACCTGACAGTAGATGTTTGCCTGAACATCATAATGAAGCCACATATCCACCTGTTGTTCAGCATGTCAAGTCAGCAATGGGCACTAGTCTGTAGAGATCGTGAGGGTGATAGTTGCCCCTCAACGACGATCGCAGATGGGGTAAGTGTAATCAAAGTCATGCAGCCAATTCGGAAGTGGTTTCGGGAGGCTCACCTGGCCTGAGACACGCAGAACTGAGCTGTGCATGTTCTCCAGGCACATGTTCAGTGCCTCGGGGAGCCTGAAGTCAGCAGCAAGCGAAGGGAAGTCGTGGGCCAGATTTGCGGGTTGGTTGGCGGGAGCATCAGCAGACAAAGCTCTCAGATATAAACGAGCGCCGTTCTGGACCTCCCTGGCAAAGTCACCAAATGCCATCGAGGTGTACCGGAAGTTTTTTGTGTTGAAATCCATATTGCGAACGTTGCACTCATGCACAACAACCTGAGCACGCGATATATCAGCATTGATAGAATAACTTGCCGCTGACTTTGCACTCCCACGTACCTGGCGATCTCCCACTTGTTCCGCGAGATAGTCCAGTGTCCACTTGCTGCGGCAAGCGCCAATGTCCAAGCCCTCTATTAAGACGGGTGATCCGGTTCGAACAATGTCCGCCATCGACTCCTTTGAGGAAACATTGACACGGGGGATTGGCCTGACTTCAGCCGCTTGGCTGTCCGACCCACGATCTGGGGGGCTTGAAGGCCGCTGTTCTATCTCGCCGATGCCCGAAAACTCCCATTCTGTTCGGCGTGGCAAAGGGCGAGACGCTGAGCCACGGGTTAAGCTCTCAACAGATAGGGTGTATGAACCTCTGGTCCCTTCGGAGAGAACAATCAAGTTAGTGTCTGTCAACGAGGCCAGGAGTAACGGGAGAGGACCTGAGCAGCTAAGCTGGAATGCCGACCTTAGGCTCACATACAGAATGACCCCATAGAGAAACATGTCGCACCACCACCAAGGATGACGATTTGCCCATTCTGCGGGGACACGACGGACGATCCCACGATCAGCGGTCTCGGGATCACCTGGCCCTCCCTAGCATCCAAGAGAGGGATGTTTCCTACGACCTGTATCTTGGAGCCTACTGTAGAGCACAGTAGTATTTCCTGTGTTTGTGGGATCACTCCGTCGTGGCCAACACCTCCCAGGACAACCAAGAAGTCCTCTTGTTGAATGCAGGTGGCACCGAAGCGAGACAGGAGTGCGGAAGAGGCCTCATCTGTCTCGGCCGGCTTGAAAGTAATAGAAGGGGCCTGTCCGGTCAGAGATGTCGATATACTCTCATGGTGTGGCCCACCTACCTCGCGGTCACCCAGGACTAGATCCCAGGCCAGGATTTGGCTCTGTATAACACCGTCCGATGCACCCCCAATGAGAAAACCATGAAAAGTAGGCGCGCCATCTTGTTCACTTCCAGAGCACGTGAGCATGGCCCCAAAGACCGGCCGTGTAGTAAGTGAGCCTCGGACTTCGCACGTCGTCCAACCCTTGTCTGGATCGAATACCATGAACGCACTGGACACGGTGGTGGCCCCGGACTTTCCTCCTACCAGGAGGGCGGCAGCAGAGTCAGAAAGTCTGCATACAGCATGACGATAGAGTGGAACTGGCAGGTCTCGAGTACGCTCCCACTGGTGTGAACTTTTATTGAGCAGCCAGCAATCACTCTTTGCCCGAGAAGGGGAGTTGCGGCCGCCCACGCAGAGAGTACCGCGTGCGCCGAGGTCCGTCATTGAGTGGCACATACGACCCGAAGGCCCTGTGGGCTTCACCTTGATGTCGCCGCTGGAGCCGTTAAGTTTATAGATGTCGTAAGACGGAAGACGGGTGGTGGGCCCGAGACCCATGCAATTCAAGATGGATGTCCTACCAAGGGTATCGCTCGCAATCATGGCTGCGCCAAACCGACGAAGGCCATGATGCCCGGCGAGTGGCTTATAAGTCGTAGTGGCTTCGATGCTTGGTGTCTCAGGAGAGCTGTTTGCTGAACAGGGCCACAGCCCCTTGTCACCATAGTTTGCGGCGTGCAAAATTAGGTAGTGGCTTGCGAAGAGACAGAACTCTTCCCATTCGTCAAAAGGCTCGACCTCGTCCAGCTTTCGCCGGTCATTTGCAGACAGGAAACGATCATCATTCCAGGCCGACCATAAAGATTGAGCATGGACGTTTGACCAGCCGCTGCCCGCGAACCGCGCACATTGGCTAGGCACATCTGGGTATGCAGCCACTGACTTGATGGGCGTCGAGAGCTTGTTGAAATCTAAGCTTGGATTAATCATTTTCATCCCAGAAGTTGAAGAGAGGGGCAAGAAAGTGAGAGGGCAATAAAAGAAGAAATTCGATGTTCGCAACCGCAAAAACGAAGGGTACACCGGTACGTAAGGTGCTCGCCAGTAACAAGTTGTCCACCCACCACACACCTATAGCAAATTCATATTTCCAAATGGGTATATCAGGTTTAGGAGTATTAGGTCTGGGGCTGGGTGTGTAAGGTCCAGGTAGATTAGGTATGGGTGTGTTAGGTA
>JACBFG010000005.1:66912-84369 GCA_013435955.1 Diaporthe sp. HANT25 | reverse complement strand
GTGTATTAGGTGTGGGTGTATTAGGTGTGGGTGTATTAGGTGTGGGTGTATTAGGTGTGGGTGTATTAGGTATGGGTGCTCAGGTGTGTTAGGTCTAGGTGTATTAGGTGTGGGTATGTTAGGTGTGCATGTGCAAGGTCTGGGTGTGTAAGGTCTGGGTGTGTTAGACCTGCGTGTGGTAGGTCTGGGTATGTAACTTGGCTATGGGTAAGTGAGCTATGTACCTGGGTACTGGAGTACCCTCCGTTTTTGCGGGTGTGAATATCCGATTTACCTAGGTATACAGGAACATGAAAAGTTGCCCAGTGACCTGGGACAGATTATGGGGCGTATGATCGGTATATGGAGAACTTACGATCCATCATTGTGCGGGCAAACGGATGACCAGGACCGTCAGGCAGGATCTGTTCCAAGAGACAGAATTCAGCTGGACGGAGGTCAGCAAAACGGCAGAAATACTCGTTGGTTAGGTGTGTTCACCTTCGCCGAGGCTGCTTGCCCATTGTATCACAGCATCGGCAGAGGTAGTTTCCATGTATGTGATGGACACCTCAGCAATAAATAGGAAGACGCACTCGCTAGGGTCTAAAATCGAACTCAGTGCTTGCTGCAGCGCGGCGGTTCGACGAAGATCGCAGCCCACGAGGTGGTAGCACTCGCTGCGCAGTAATAAGTTTGGATAGAGCTCATCTTGCTCGGTCTGAACTTGGGCTAGCTGCGAGACAAGCTCCGGCGTGTCGAGGATGACTTGACGCTTCCGCCGGGCCAGATCGGGGAAATCCACATCCACGAAGACGGCCTGGGATGAACTGCAATGCTCTGGGTAGCGAGTCCAGCATTGCCAGGGAACAACATCACTAATGCTTGAATTAGCTTTCCTGACTGTGAGATGACTGGTGATAGATATTACTAGTGCAGTCTGGGTGTCTGGGTGAGTTGAGGTGGGTGAGTGGGTGAGCAGGTGAGAGCGATAGGGACAAGAGAGAGCGAGTGGGGGGGAGGGGGATAGAAGGAAAGGCCTCACCTCCCACAGCCTAGATTCACGACGACCTTCCTCTTTTGTGACGGCTGCTTGAGAAACTCACGCAACGTCACGTCAATTACGTGAAGCCTAAGCCAATAACCTCTGTTGATGAGCGGGGCTCTGCGCTGGAATTTCCTGACGAAGAAGCGGAACCACGACTGCGGTTCATCTGGGTAGTAGAGGCGCTCAACACTTCGCTTCGAGACAATGCTGCTGTTGTTGGTCTGGTGAAAACAGCACAGTCAGCCAGGTGGGTTTTACACATCAACACTTATGTATATCAGCATACATGTTTATTGATACGATGGGGTGATTAATGTGCAAGGGGCCAGGGGCAGAGATGGCAGAGGACAGGGTCTGGAGGACTGACACTCATCACAAGGTCATCCTGAGCCGTCGATTTTGGGGGACGGAGGCCGTTCGTGGCCGAGCTGGGGCCATTGCCATTGGGATCACCCATCCTTCGAGGATGAATTGTAGGAGCCGAACGGTGGTAGTGGCAGGTGAGGACAGGAAGGATAGTATGGTTTTGTGTGCGCGGCAAAGATTATTCAGGCTCGGATCCGAACATGGGCAGGCCCGACGGTATCTGTGCCTCACAACGCAAGCAAGACCCATCGGTGAAGTACATGGAGCGGACACTCGAGCAAATTAAGGACTGCTACCTAGGCATGCTGTGAGATATGGAATTGCCACCTACGGCCTACTCTATGGGCCATGTCTTTATATAACTAACTGGATGACCTCGTTGGAGCATTTCCCGGACATGCAGCAGCAGCACACCTCGAGCAGCGATAGGGAGATAAGCAACCATGTACCTCCTCACAACCTTGGAAGTCCCCAGCAGCGCCCTGGCCCCGCCTGGCCCAAGCTTCTGGAGCTTCCCCTTCCATGGGTACATCTGATCGGGTTCACATGTGGCACTAAAAACGTGCAAGTCTACATTACCGCCTTGTATCTGGTGGTCTACACTTATACACCAGGCCAGGTCTGTTGCATGGGTCAGGTGCGTCTGCCAGCAGCCCCTGTCCCTCCCTCACCGTCGGTCGTGACAGTTGACCGTGGACAGCTCCTCACCACCTCACTTCCCTCTTGACCTTTTGCCTCTGGATTTTCTGCACCAGCCCGGGCTCATCAGTGCACCTTTCTCACCAGTCCCCTCCCGGTCTCTTGAGCCACCGGCCGACCCAGTTACTCCCGTCTTGCTGCTTACCTGGCTGGCTGGCTGTGGACCCCGATCGAGCTATTCCTTCGCGACCCCGAGGCCCAACCTCGTGCCATCGATCCGCCGCTCTGGACACTGTCCTGACTTCTTCAACACCTTTCTCTCCAGTCTGGGCTCAAGCTCAAGCTCAGCAACCTCGTCTCTCCTCTCCCTCTCACTCAGCCCCCCCTGCTCCGGCACCTCCGCTCCAGGGCCGGCATGTCGCGGTCTCGGCCTCGATTCTGGTCCTGTTCCTGGTCCTGAATATCTCAGCATTCCCAGTTTGCCCTGCCCAAAGACGACGTCCAACCTCTCGCAGCCCGATGCCACGATGGCTTCTGCGAACCTCAACTTCATCACCTTCAACCAGGATCACAGCTGCCTGGCTGTCGGTCAGTGCCGCGCCCCCTTGCCCGTTGCGGTCATCTGCCGTTCTGCGGTATGGCGGCCACCTCTGCCCAACTCATGTAGCTAATACCCTTCGGCACAGGCACCTCTAAAGGCTTCCGAATCTATCATACAGACCCTTTCTCCAAGATCTTCAGCAGCGACGACGGCAATGTCTCCATTATCGAAATGCTCTTCTCCACCTCTCTCGTCGCTCTGGTCCTGTCTCCGCGGCACCTCATTATCCAGAACACCAAGGTGCCTTAGACCCTTCCGTCATCTCCATGCGACGATTCTGGCTGACTGTCTTCGCAGAGGGCCTCCGTGATATGCGAGCTTACCTTCCGTTCTGCCGTTCTCGCCGTCCGTTTGAACCGCCGCCGCCTGGCCGTCATCCTCGAGGAGGAGATCTATCTGTACGACATCGCCAACATGACATTGCTCTACGTCATCACAACCTCTCCGAACCCGACCGCCATTTGCGCTCTCTCGCCCTCGTCCGAAAACTGCTATATCGCCTACCCCTTACCAAAGCCTAGGGAAGACACGGGTGAGAGGCGCCCAGCGCACGCGCCTCCTCTTTCCACCTACGTGCCTCCCACCTCCGGCGAGGTTTTGATTTTCGACACCATAACGCTCAAGGCCGTCAATGTCATCGAGGCTCACCGATCTCCTCTCTCCTGCATCGCCCTCAACAGCGACGGTACCTTGTTGGCCACGGCATCCGAAACGGGTACTATCATCCGTGTTTTCTCAGTGCCCCGTGGCCAGAAGCTGTACCAGTTCCGTCGTGGCACCTACCCCTCCACAATCTACAGCATGTCTTTCAATTTGAGCTCTACATTGCTCTGTGTCTCCTCGACATCTGACACCGTCCATATATTCCGTCTGTCCAGTCCTGGCCCGCACGGCGGCGCCAGTGCAAGTGGATCTGCGAGCGCCGCAGAAGCTGCAGAACAGACGCCATCGCCCCGTGCGGATCGGTGGTCTCGCTCGCGATCCCGCAGCTACGATAGCGGGAATGATTCTCCTGGCAGCGCAACAGGGTCGCCACGCAGCGAAGCTGCTGAGCTCGCAGGATCCCCAGCCAACAATGGCGCGGGCGCGACTAGCAGCCCGGCAAACCGGCGGCAGAGTGGTTCATTCAGTAGCATGTTGCGGCGGTCTTCCCAGCTGATGGGCCGTAGTGTGGCCGGCGTCGTTGGATCATATCTTCCGCAGACTGTGACAGAGATGTGGGAGCCCCTGCGCGATTTCGCCTACATCAAGCTGCCCAAGGTGTCTTCGGCCACGTCTCCCAACAAGGCGCCGGCCAACACCGGGCCAGCGGGCTTGATGTTCCCCAACGGGCCCTTGCGGAGTGTTGTGGCGATGAGCAGCAGCAGCCCACAGGTCATGGTTGTGACTAGTGATGGCGGATTTTATGTTTTCAATGTCGACATGGAACACGGCGGCGAAGGATACCTCGTCCGCCAATTCTCGTAAGTTTCCCAGTCCTGCCCTCCCCCCCTGCTCCCTTTCCCTCCAACCTGTAGGTTTCATGAGTCGTCTGGTCTCAGTGTGGATGGATCTCCTCGCAACTCTCGAGAAGCAATCCGTCAATCACAATGCTAACCTTTCCTGCCTTGGCCCAGAGTCCTCGAGGGGGACGATAAGCTAGACGCGTCCTTCAACCCGTGAAGTTCTCCGCGATGAGATTATTGACGCGGTGATGTCTGTCCTGATACAGACGACGTGATTTTTGACCGATTTTACAGCATCCAGCAAGTGGCCCCCCTTTGGACTTTTAGGGGCCGGCGTCGTGGGCAAGGAAGTGGGACAAAGGCGTTACTCAAGGTCGCTGTTTCAGAGATACTCCCTCACCAATCTGTGCTGTTCTGTTTTTCTCTTTCATCAGCGCACTTCGGAACGACGACGGCAAGGCTGAACATTGTCATCCGATCCGCTGCACATGCCAGTAGGCCAGCACGTTCAGGAAGCCAGTCAGCTAAGTCAGTCAATAAGATGTTGCTAAACTGGGTGTGCGTGATGTTGCTGCACACTTTGAGTCACGAGGATGGCACTCAGCAAAGGTTCAATCAGGATCACCCTGAGTAACAGCAGTTCCAACGCTAGAAAGACCGTCCGACGTATGGACGAGATGATACCATGATATACATCAGCCCATGTACTCCAGTGCCCACACCAAGGCCCCTACCCCAACCAGTGTAGTTGATTCTGACCGTTGCCATCTGGTTATCCCTCAAGTGGCGGCGATTCAACGGCAGTAGTTGAATGGGCGAAGCCCATGTCGTTCCTCCCTTGGAAGAAGCCCTTGGTCTCTAGCGAAGAGAACATGAGCGGAGGTACCTTCCCCGGACACCCGAAATGAAAAGACGAGGCAGAGAAAAGAAAGAACCGGGTGGGGAGAAAAGACGAAGCAAAAGAGAAAAACAAAAAGCCATGACCCCGGGCCGTCTGTGTGCTTTTCAAGCAGAGATGGTGAACATTATCTCCCAGTTTCCTTCGTAAATCGTCAAAATCGTTTCCTAAATCCACTTCCTGTCATGCCAGGTGGCTTGAGAACCCTCGTCTCATCTAGCGTACGGCCTGTTCATCAAGGCAATCTCCCTCGCGATCTCGGCCCACTCAAGCTCTCGCTTGATGGCCGAACGCGGCGCGGGTGTTGCTTTGCTCACACTCTTCCTCCGCTGTAGTGTCTCCTCCCATTTTAGTAATTCGTAGGCGAACCTCAGATGTGGCTGTATAATGACATTTAGCCGCCGGGCCCGAACAAAGCAGTATGCCCGGGGGAACGAGAGATCCATCGCTCGCATGACCTCTGCAATACAGATGGTCGCGCTCCGGGACACCCCAACCCTGCAGTGCACAAGTGTCGCTGTTCCGTTCCTCCGGCCCCGGTCTGTCAAGCCCTCGTCAGCTGGGTGTTCCGTGACGCTCATCAAAGCTGGCGCCATGGGGGCCACAAACTTACCGATGAACTCGAGGCATCTTTCGAACTCCTCCGTCAGGGGGTCTATCCCGTTGTCCTGGACGCCTTGAACTAAGCAGACGTTCTCAGACCCCCACTTCTCCAGCTCGCCGTCCCGCCACATGGTCGTCTCCCCAACGCTGAGGATCTGCTTGATCCCTAGGGCCTTCAACAGGTCGGGATTGTTTGCGTGACCAAGGTTGCCCAGGTACATGTAGTCCAGCACGCGGCTCGGGAATGAGCCGTCAATTCCGGGCAGCCAGTCGGGCTCTTCCGTGGCCAGGGACTGTATTTCAGACGGGGTTCTGTCGGCGAGGGCAGGCGACTGTGATAGCAGGCGGGGGGCGATGGCTGTGAGCAGGGAGACATCGGCGGGGTAGGCGAAGAAGTTGCGACCGAGCGTAGTGTGCAGGTTCAGCCACGCGTCCGGGACAGGACGACCGGTGCTGTAGCTGTAATAGGCGATGCCGAGCATGGTGGACTCGGTGTACCCGTCCCCGCAGTGAATCAGGACCTTCTGGGGCGGCACCTGGTATGGGGATGGTAGGGCGTCCCCGGACATGATGGAGTCTCCGTCGCCGTCGTGTTGGGCTGTCGCTGGGTAGGTCCCGTGGGCGAGGTGGTAAATCCACCGGCACGTCTCGATGATGCCGTCGGCCTCGGCATGAGACCACGAGGACGGCAGGATGCTGCCCGAGGAGGGGAAGTCGAGGCAGTGCTGGCCCGCACCGGCAGCAGAGCCCTCAGCGATGGCCTGGAGCGCAGCGGGGTGAAGGCGGCCCATATCGCTGCACTCGATCTGGATGTCGAAGGAACCGTCGTCGTCGGACCCCCGATCCAGGGTGGGGCCCATCCAGACGTTGTGGGAGATGGGGCTGGGCTTGGTCATGGCGAACATCTCCTTGCGCTCCTGGTGGACAAAGTCGATGACGCTGCCTGTCAAGAGGCCGGCCGAGTCGACGGCCACCAGGTCCGGGTGGCTCTCCTCGAAGTCTTCAAAGGGGCTCACACAGACAAAGGTGTTGTAGGCGGGGATCGGGTGGCCCTGGGCCTCATGCCTTTCGCGCCACCTGACCTGGGCCGAGGCAATGTCGCAAGCCATCTTGCGGGTGGCCAGGGGATCGTCGCCGTAGACGATGATGTCCGAGGTCATGGCAGACTTGGCGGCCTGGATCTGGAAGTTCCTCACGGAGAAGCCCTCTTTGGGGTCGACGTCGTGGAACTCGGGCGAGGCGGAGGCACATTGCAGGAACTCGTGGGGGGATATGGCGCCTTTGAGGCGCGAGACAGCCAGGTCGCCATCGGCCTTGACGAGGGTGACGCCTCGCAGGCAGCAAGGAGTCTTGCGCAGGGAGCGGCTCCGGGCCGTGAAGAAAGACTGCTGCAGGTGGTTGAGGGGGTGCAGGCCGTGGAACCAGGGGAAGACCTGCGAGGGCTCGGGCAGGGGCTGGCTGGAGGCGTAGTCGAGGGCCCGGGCAACGTCGGCGACAGACAGCTCATACAGGGTCAACGGGCCTGACTCGAGGCGGACGAAGTGGGTCGGGGGGTGGAGGACGGACTGGGCACAGTCGTCCTGCTTGCCCGGGGAAGGGGGCGGGGTGCTGGGTTCCTGGCGGGGCACGGGGCCGGGCGGGCACACGGGTATGTGCTTGTTGGGGACGGCGGGCGGGCATTGCTCGGACTGGGGGTTGAGGGTGTCGATGGTCAATGGGGCCGCCAGCGAGGCGATGGCGGATGATGACGAGCGGTGGGGCGGCAGGGGTCGAGGGAGCGCAATGGTGGCCATCGTCTATAACACGCAAAAAGGAGTGCGGCAGGCAGTGTCGTCGATGAGCAGGCCGGCGAGCCTGGAGGGAGCCTGAAGAGAAGCCTCACGAGAGGGATACGATGAAGATGACGACGAACAGCCCCGGGTCGCCTTCTGGCAGGCGTGGCACGGCACGGCACGGCACGGTAAGATATCAGCTCAGATCGTCAAAGGCGGCCGGGTGGGAGCAGTCAAGTCAATCTTATGCCCCGGGCCTCGGAGCGGGGCCAGCGACAGGCCAGGTCTGGATGGAGCAAGATGCGGAGGGGCAGCGGCGAGGGCGACAGCGAGGCGAGGCGAGGCGAGGCGAGACACAGGCCTGGGAGCTGGACGGACTAGGTAGTCATGATATTCATCGGAGAGGGGCCGAGGGCGGCGAGGGGTGCCCAGAATGGTGACCTGACGGCGTGGAAGCAGTCAAAGGCGGTTGCACGGCACGTGGAGTGGAGCAACGAGACTCAGGAACGGGGAACGGAGAACAAGATATATGAGATACGAGATGCGAATTGTGAGATGCGAGATGCGAGCTGCAAGATGCGAGGAGACAGGAGAGGAGAGACCGGAGCGAAGATCAAGACACGGGGCGAGAGATGCAGAGTCTGCAGGAGGAGCAAAAGGGAGGAGGGAAGGAGGAGGAGGAGGAAAAGTAACAGTAGCAGCAGCAGCAGTATGTGGTGTAGTCGTGTTGAAGTTTCAAGAGGCACCTGGGCAGGGCAGGGAAGGGCAGCCCAGGCGAGGATAATGCAGGGCAGCAAAGCTACCGGGGGCGGGCAGAGCTTGGCGGCCAAACCAACAACCGGCCGACTGCTTGCCTGCAGGACTGACTGACTGACTGCTGGACCTGGTGGGCAGTTGGCTGATGGAATCAGAGATCGATTGACTGATTGACAGGTTGATTGATGTCTTGAATGACTGGCGACTCGTGTGTAAGTGACCGTGAACGATGGGCTCTGTCTGAAGCCAGCCGCAGGGGAGGGGGCGGGGGCGGAGGGGCGGCGGGGGGGGCCCACGGTCTACACGGGCTGTCATCAGGTAACCGTCCGTGTACAATGCGTCCTGGGCCTGCGTAGACCACAGCACGGGGCCCACTGTGCCCATGCTTGCCAGGCCACTAGTGTAACAGTCGGCGGCAGAGGGGGTTTAGGGCCTGTGAGTGGACGTGCCCAAGATGCTGATTGTGCATGCATTGGCTTGGGTGCTTGGTCCCTGGTAGCTGCCAATAGGGAGGCCGGGTGGCGTATTCCACATTCCAGGCATTCCAGGCATTCCAGTGGCCTGGCTGGCAGTCGACGATAAGGCGAGTCCACGTCTCCGGCATGGGAAGAAAAAGATGTGTGTGTCTCGGCCTGTGTGCCATCACATTTACACATCTACATACATGCCTACCTAGGAGGTACCTAGGTAGGTTTCTACTACAAGTGTGCAGAACCTGGGGAAGATGGGGCACTTGAGACTTGGAGATGAATTACACTAGACACTAGATAACGGTGGCGGGGCCATTAAAAACGGGTCTGGAGCTGAGCTGCCAGGAGGGGAGACCCCAGCAAGCGTGCATGGCCCGTGTGCTCGCTCCATGGTTCACCAGCCCGTTCCCCACAAGGCGCCTGTCTGAACTCGACTCCCCGACAGGCAATCAGGCAACGGACGCTACCTAGGAATCTACGAGGTAGGTGCCTAGACGGGCATTTGTTGCAGGTATTATCCGCTTGCATAATGTTGAAATCGGTTGCTTGATACCGGCCACTTGGACTGTGGGGGAGGAAAAGAAAAGAAAAAGAAGAGAAAAGAAATCAGATATTCGCTACATTATGAGCACTTGACCACCTGTGCAGGTAGAAATCCACAAAGCCATAGCTAATTCAACAATTCAATCACACACACACACTCTCTCTCTCTCACACACACACACACACACGTCGGTATTAGATCTGGGTGTGTTAGGTATGTGAAATTGGTTATGGTTGTGTGGTAAGCGTGTTGTGGGTGTGCAGATTGGCTATGGGTGAGCGAGTTATGTACCGGTGCACCCTCCGTTTTTACCGGTGCGAATATGATTTCAAAGAGAAAGAAAAGAGAAAGAAATGGAAAAATGGAGGTTCAAGTCAACAAGTCCGTCCACCAGGCTGGGCCCACCAGAGCTTCATGGTGGGACCACTGGACGGTGGGGATTGTACCTACCCTACGCGGATTGCATCTCGTTCCTCCTGCACTCGGCTCAATGCACACCACTGTTTCATCCAGACTGCATGGAACCCATGTGTGTGTTCCATGTATTCTATGAACGTACCATACAATCCACCACGAAGCGTCACCAAGCCCGGCTCCACTTCAATGTAGGTGCTTAGAAGGGCGAGTACCTACCTACCTAGAGTAAACTACCCGTAGGTACCTAGGTAGCTTGACGTGGTCCTCACCGGCTCCCCACCGACGTCATCCCCGATCCTCGTGCTGTGTCGCTGCGGCCAAGATGCTGAGCAGCTTGTTGACATTGGACCTTGTTCCCCAAGACACAACCACCCTCCGCACGCTCTACTTGTACGCATCCTTGGGCCGACTGGGCAGCTAGACGGCCGTATAACCTCTTTGCCAGCTGCACTGCGCTCGACCTGCCAGCCAGCACACCGACCTGTATTCTAGCGGGCGGGTCGTGACGTGGCCAGGCGCGACGGGTGACGCGACGACACGGGCGCTCCTGTCCCCAGCCAGCCCGGCCGGGCCTCGCGTCTGACTTTTGATTTTCCCGATATCATCAGGTGAACTGGCATCATGTCGCTGCTGTAGAGGCACACAAGCTCCTGGATCTGTCGTTGTCGCCTCCGCCTCCAGGCACCCGGCACCCAGCCTCCAGTGTAAAGGCCTCTTCTTCCTCCTCCAAGCAGATTTGCATCATGCGTAGGCCACCCTCCCCCCCGGCCCCCTTCCAAAGCGTCCGCGCTCTCAAATCCTCCTGTCTCGCAGAAGCTGACTCTCCTGTCTTGTGTGTACAGCCCGGGATCAAGACTAGCTTCACAACCACCTCGTCCCCGCCATGGAAACTGCCCACCCACAGCAGCACCATACCCACGGCCCCAACTGTCGCCTTGCTCCCGTGGCCGAGCCCAGTCCCGAAAACCCCCTCCTGGCCGGCATCCCTCCTATACGCGCCCAGTTCTTCTATCACAGCCTCGTGCCTATCGATGACCCCCTGTCCACGGCCACAGCCACCGCCACTACTACCGCTGACGGGCGGCCAGCAAAGGGCGTCCTGAGACCCTTTTCTCACGCC
Source organism: Diaporthe sp. HANT25 (assembly GCA_013435955.1). Lineage (NCBI taxonomy): Eukaryota > Fungi > Ascomycota > Sordariomycetes > Diaporthales > Diaporthaceae > Diaporthe > Diaporthe sp. HANT25. The sequence goes on along the minus strand of JACBFG010000005.1, from coordinate 73,711 downwards.
GACAACAATGCTCTCGAGGCTGCCTGGCTGAGTCTCGCCGACGACGACTTCAGGAACAACCACGATGCCTCCCTCAAGAGCCAGCGCCCTGGTCCCGCCCTGGCTGCCACCAACGCACGGAAGCTGGACGCCATCGTCGACCATCTCATTCGTACCCACAAGGAGAAGCACTCCCACGACACTCGTCCTCCTCCCCTTGAGCCCCCGCTCGAGTCCCTGGCAGGCGCAGACTTAAGCGTGTGTTGTCAAGAGCTCCTGATCGATGCCTCAAACAGGCTCCGCGAGGTCTTCTGCGAGGTTTCGAGGGACAGTCAGCCATCGCTGAGCCAGAAGCATGTTGTCGCCAGGGTCATGTCTGTCATGGACGAGGGCCGGCCCAGTCCCGCTGCCGCCACTGCTACCGCCACTGCTGTGCCCATTGCGACGCCCGCCATGGCCGCTTCCTCTCCCAGGGCCGATGCATTCGTCTCGCCCGCCCTGTCCACTTCGGCAAGGGGCCGCGCTTCTTCCCTCGCTTCCAACCCGGCCGCCAGCCGCTCAGCGTCTATTGGGAGTGGCGCCAAACCAGCCCCCTTCGGCACCCCGCCCCAACTCGACAAGACCCCCCTCAGGCTGCGTCCAGCTCATCCCCAGGTGACCGACGGCATATCTGGGAAACCCTTCCTCAGGGTGGGAGACCCCGATGGCGAGGTGGCTCCGGAGCCTGGCCAGCTTCGCGACTCCGGCCCTGATGCCCCCCAGGACAACTCCACGCGCGAGCAGCATCCCCTTGCCACCGAGGCCCAATCAGACACCGTACTACCTCCTCCAGCCGGGGTGAGCATCTCCGAACTCGAACCCCGCGTCGTTGAGGTCCCGGTAGGTCTGTCGAGGCTGCACGAGGTATCTCTACCAGTCCTACAGATGAAGCCCATATACTGGTCTCCTGTCAACGACATTGCAATTGTCTCCAGGTCAACTTGGTTCTACCGGTACGTTGCTCCTTGTTGATTTTGGACAGCTTTGACCTGCGGACGGTCCACAACGATTTATGCTTCTCCGAGACTTCCTGACCTGGTGTTGTCTTGGGACTGTTACACTTGTCCTTGTCACCTTGAAGTACCTGTCGCTTAATCTTTCCATCGTGTCAGATTTTTAGCAGCGTCGGGCATTCTTCTGGAAATCAGAGATTCGCACCTGCAAAAATGGAGGTTACCCCGGTACATAACTCGCTCCCTATGCCAATTTGAACAACACCACCAACCCCCGCGCGCGCACACACACACACACACACACACACGGCCAGTTCACAAACCCAGCTCCCATACCTAGACCCAATACCCAGACCTCACACACCCAGACCTTACACACCCAGACCTAATACACCCAGACCTAATACACCCAGACCTAATACACCCAGACCTTGTACCCAAACCTGATACCCAAAACCTGATACCCAGCCCTCATACCAACGTGGGTGTGTTATTTTGTGAAACGATAAATTAGCTATGGGTGTGTGAACATCTAGCATAGATCAGTGCCGACTATGTGTACCAGTGTACCCTCCGTTTTTGCAGGTGCGAATCTCTGATTTCTTCTTCAAGGGGCTGCAGGCGTACTGAAGTGCCTATTCCATGTCATCCAGTGGCCCCTGCCGGTGCGAGAGGTCGATCTGGTACGCCGTCCGTTGCGTGAAACTTGACCTGGCTAACTAGTACGGTGTACTCCAGCGATACCATGGTGCCTCTCGAGCCCAGCATTGCAAATCAGCTGGAGACAGGCTATCGGGAGCTGCGAGCATTCAGCCAGGAATGGCAAGAGGAGCTCCGTTGCGCCGTCGAAGTCGGGGCCCTGGGCGAGGAAAAGGTGTCTTTTCCGCTGTGGCCCGAGCCAGCTACTCCCGTTGATGCGAGAAAACAAGGTCAAAGAGCACCCATCGCATCCGATCCTTTCTGCGCCGCCCGGTGTTTCCTGGGCGAGGCGGCCGCCGAAGGAACGCTTGAGCCCGTGAATGCCAGACAGGATGAGCCTACTGGAAACCCGGGGCAGGGGCGAAGCTACCCGTCGCATCACGTTCTCTACAGAAATGAAAGAACGGCATTTCTATTGAAACCAAGCCTGAAACCATCTGCATACTACGGAAGACGCCCTCTCCAAAAGATCATGAAAGGCTTGACTGTCGGGATTCCGGTGATCAGAGGCTTCGATCGAGACAGTTGGAGTGAGCTTCACGAGAAGAAGAAACAGGCCCGAAAGGAAGAGCCTCAGAAGTCTGTCGAGACCGAAGCTTCAGCGCAACCACCTTGCCCCGGCTGCAAGGCAGAGGAAGACCGTGGGCAAGTCACAGATCTTGTTCTTGTCGCTCACGGGATTGGCCAGAAGTTTGCCGAACGGGTGGAAAGCTACCATTTCACCCATGCTATCACGGCATTTCGTCGCTCGATAAACATTGAGCTTCGAAATCCCGGGGTTAAGTCAGTGCTGCGCGACGGACACAACGGGATAATGGTGCTACCTGTCAACTGGAGGCATCATCTGTCCTTCGAGGACGGGGGCCCTATGACCGATGCAGACAAGGCGACCTCGGCTTCTGAAAATTTCGGTTTGAAAGACATTGAGCCGAAGACGATCCCAGCCGTGAGGAGCCTGATATCAGATGTCATGTTCGATATTCCATTTTACATGTCCCATCACAAGCCCAAGATGATATCCGCACTTGTCACGGAAGCAAACCGCGTGTATCGACTGTGGTGTCGCAACAATCCAGAATTCAGTGACAAAGGAAGGGTCCACCTTATCGCCCACTCCCTCGGAAGCGTCATGGTAATGTCCAACCCTTCTCTCCTTCTCCCTTTCGCTTTGATCTGCCGCCAGTGAGCCTGGAGGGCCTTAGCCTTGCCCAGGCGTACGCACATCAAATGCTCAAGGTGTACTGTATGCGAAAAGAAGAAGACCAACTCCAGATCAAGCGGTCCTTGAGTACCGTCTTTAACAAGAAACCAGAGATTCGTACCTGCAAAAATGGCGGGTACACCGGTACATAACTCGCTTGCTAATAGCCAATTTACACTTGCACCATACACACGCACAATTCACATACCCAAACCCAGGCCCACAACCAATCCAATACCCAAAACTTAATACCCAGACCTATCACACCCAGACCTAACACACCCAGACCTACCACACCCAGACCTACCATACCCAGACCTAAACACACCCAGACCCAATACACCCAGACCCAATACACCCAGACCTAACACACCCAGGCCTATTGACACCCATGTGGGTATGTGAATTAGCTATGGGTGTGGTGGTGTTTATTGTTATTAGCGAGCAAATATGTACCGGTGTACCCTCCGTTTTTGCAGGTGTGAATCTCTGATTTCTTTAACAATGCCAGGGGCAACTTCCTTAACGGATGCTTCGACCAACACGTGAGCAGACTGCTAATTGAGGTGGCTACAGGCGCTCGACATACTATCCCGTCAGCCAAACATTCCACCGCCGCTGGACTTGGACGCTCCAGTGCCTGAGTCCAAGTTTTTTGAGTTCGATACGACCAATCTGTTTCTTTTAGGCAGTCCAGCTGGCTTTTTTCTTCTTCTTGAACGTGGTAGTCTCACGCCTCGCAAGGGTCGGGAGAAGCCAGGGGCAGAAGCAGCCGTAAGTCTTTTTGTTCTCTTGCCACACTCACACTGTGTTGTTGTCTCTCCAAAGGCTTTGCAGCCAACATGATCACGTTCCTGCCCACTAGAAAAGCTCATCAAACACAACCTGCCACTTGAGTTTCTGTGCTCCTGCCGTTGTCATAAGCTGCTACTAGTAGTCCAATTTGGTCACAGAGCAACATATCCATCCTGACCTCGAGCGTCTGGGCAGTACTTGACTAAGCGAGAGCTTTACAGGATACCGTTGCGAAAGATGTAGTGCATGACGAGGGTGTATTTGGCTGTCTCGCAGTTGACAACATCTACAATGTTTTGGCCAAAGAAGACCCCATAGCTTACCTCCTGAACGGCACCATCGATCCAATGTATGCCGAGAATCTGAGGCTCGCGCACGTACCAAGCACGGCGAGCTCTTGGTTCCAATCGATCCGCGGCCTCATGAAACCTGGCGGATCGCCCCCGACATCCGAGCTGACATCCGAGCTGCCACCGGCGCTTGTGAAGCCCCCAACAAGTCGGCTGCCTTCTCAGCTTGAGTTGGAGGTTCACGACTTCACACGGGAGGAAGTCGCAGAAAGGAAGGCGTTCCTGCTAAACGACAACGGCCAGGTTGATTATTGCCTTCGCTCCGGAACCGGCCCCTTGGAGCTTCAGTATCTCAACATGCTCAGTGCGCATACCAGCTACTGGGCAAACAACGACCTGATCCGTTTGCTGTGCATGGAGATCGGCCGGGAGCCTGGCAGAGCGAACACGTTGCCTGCATTGAGGGCCGTCAAATTGACAAGGAGAGATCGGCTTAAGAAATAGTACATCAAGTTAAAGTCAGCTTCTCATGCATGGTATGGCACAATTGAAGACGGACAGCATATACGAATACTAGATTTGTTCTTTTTCTCTTCCTCTTCTATTTATGTTTATGCTCTCCTTTTGTTGTTTGGAGGAAGGCGTGGGCGTTGGGGGCATTTCTAAACACACCGATTGATTTGATTTTGCCTTGCTCGGTTGGGCTTTTTGGCTCATTGTGTCTATTTCGACAAGTGAGCCTGAAAGGTGCCCTGACGGCAATGCATGCGGAGTAGCAGGGTGCATCTAACAGAGCTGGTAGTGAGTGATAGTGCCGATATGAGTGAGCCTCGATGGCCCACCCGCCCACTACCCATACACTCCAGGCTAGGTGACCGGATTACATGTCATTGTCAAGCTCCATCATACCGTCATCCATATCATCATCCATGTAGTTGTCGGAATCGCCTTCAGCCTGTAGATCCCGAGACAACCCGCGATCCCCGTTGGCCTGCGCGTCCTGCAGTTCCTGTATACGCTGCTCGTCCAGCTCTTCCTGGTGCTTTTTTAGATCGTCGTAGCTCCACGTACTGATGCCCTCCTGGTCTTTTGCCCTGAAGGGTTGGGCCATACCCCTCAGGAACCGTCTTGCGCTGCTGACGGCCATGTCTGTACTCAGGTTGCTATCGGCATCGAGAAGCGCTTGGTTGATCCACTTGGGAAGCTGAGTACGCTTCTTCTGAAACCGTCTGTCTGCCAACACCATGATCCCATAATCGTCCTTGCCTCGGAGCACTCGTCCCAGACACTGTGCGGCGTGGCGCATGGCATCGAAAGAAAGGAAGTCATTTTCGCGTATGCGGTACGTCTCCCTGAGGAACTCAAGACGGGCTTTGAGGATGCGCGATTCTGTGTACTGGAACGGGACACCAATGCACAGCACGGTACGTCCGTACTGGTGATCAAAGTCGATCCCTTCCGAGACTTTGCCTCGTGCGACGCACAGTAGAACGGCGCCGCGGCCATTGCAGCACGCAGTCCGGTAGGTCTCGAGAGCCAGTGAGGTCTCCTGAGCATCGGGCGTCTCGACAAGAATGAGCTTGTACTTCCACACCTCGTTGAGGATTCCCATTCCCTGCCACATGCTTATGATGGACTCCATGTACAGGTAAGAGGGAAAGAAGACGACCAGGCCGTCCGGCGTGATTTTTGCGAATTCGGTCAAGAGGTTGCCGTAGTTGCGCACTACGCTCGGCTCGTTGCGAACCTGGAAGCTCGTAGAAATGGCAGCCTGGTCGCTACCACGCGTGACGATCATGGGCAGGAATGACTTCCGCGCCAGAGTCATGCTGTAGGATTCTTGCACCACCGTGGGGAAACTGAGCATTTTGGGGTAGATCTCAAGGGGCGAGATTGTGCCGGATGTGATGATGACGGAGGAAAAGCGTTCAAAAACCGGCTTGATGGCGATGGCTGCGTCCAGACACGTGAAGTGGAGGATGGGATTGGGCACTTCCGCCGTGTCAGACTCGTACGGTTCCAAGATGAGGAGGAAGCCCTTCTCGTAAGTGGCGACCAAGGTCGCAAATGTGGCCACCTCCTGCAGAGGTTGATAATCCTCGATGTTGGTGAGCTCGAGCGTCCGCACCAGGGAGGTCAGACGCTCGGCACAGAACCTCAACGGTTTCTTCTCAATGAATGTATACTCCTTGAGGTGTGACAGGAAGGAAGGCGGCGTTTCCGAAATGACTTGCCGGACCTTCATGCGTGTCTTGAGGTACTCGATGAAGCGCTTCAAGAACGCCACAAAGTGCTCCGCCCTCCTGATGTTACCCGGGACCGCTTCCTTGAGCAAGTCTTCTGGGAGCACCGGGTTCGCCATCAGGGAGCCTTCATCGCGGGCCTCGTCCGCATCCCGCAAGCCTTTTACCAACTTCTCGTACTCGTTCTCGAGCGCCTTCTGATCAGTCTCTCGCATCTCAGAGATCTTCCTCTCGAGGTTCTGCGCCCCGCGGGTAGCCTTCCTTAGCGAGTCCTCAGTGATGTCAGTACTGAGAGATTCGATGCAGACGTTGTCGATGTTGTGGGCCTCGTCGAACACGACAATGCAGTCCTTGGACAGGTCCTTTGAGACGCGCTCGGCAATCTTGGGGTCCAACAGATAATGATAAGAGTAGATAATGACGTTGCAAAATTGCATCTGGATCACAGTCGGTCAGGAACACCACACGCAGGCGGTTGGGGGAGCGGACCGTGCCGGGGGCTCACCATGCGACGAGCTGTGAAATAGGGGCACTGCTTGTGTTGCTCGCCATAGCGAAGAAGACCCTCGAATGTCCAGACACCGTTCGGTATCAGGTTGT
>JACBFG010000005.1:34774-66893 GCA_013435955.1 Diaporthe sp. HANT25 | reverse complement strand
GGGGGGGGGGGGGGGAGAACAACATCATGGTAGACGCAAAGATCTACATCTTCGCCGCGGTCCTTCTTTTCTTTGACAAAGCCAGCGGTCAAGCTGCGGCACCGAGCGTCGACGACGGCGCCGCTCTTCTCACGCTTGACCGAGGGGTGGAGGCAAAGATTCTTTCGACTGGACAGGCCGACCGCCCTAAACTCCTCCTCGTAGCCCAGCTGCTCGGTGCGGTATTTCATCAGAGCCTTGAGTTCTGCCAATGCCTTCTCGATCTCTGACATGGTACCTAGCCGAGACGACCTTTGTCAGGAAAGAGAAGCGACGCTACGGGGGTAAGGAGCCGAGGAGGGAGACGATTGCTTACGGGAGCAGTATATCAGCTTCCGGTTCTCTGGATAGTACTGCTGATAGGCAACGATAAGCGACAGCAGCGAGACGGTCTTTCCCGTGCCCGAGGGCATTTCCAAGACAGAGTGACCGCCAGCATCGAGCGTTTCTATCCAGGGATCAGCATAGAGTTCTGGTTGGCCAGGACTGGCTCACAGGAAGTGGTGCCCACTTTTCAGATCACACATGTAGCTGGAGACAAGTGGCAAAGGTCAGCGGTGCGATGAAAAAAATGACTGCGGAAGCGGTGGCGAAGATGCTGTGGAGCCGACTCACGCATATTGCTCTGTCAGTTGCATGTCAGTCGCGGATGACGGGTGGGTGAGGACAGGGACACATACCGGGATAGATGCGAGGGTAGGGAAAGAGAACGGGCAAATCACTACATTGTCCTGTCAGTGGGGATGGTCTGAGCAGACGGGGCTTGGCGTTTAGAGAGGTAAGATGCCATGGGGCTACGGGCGTACTCAATGTTGAACCTCATGGTGGGCAGGCGGGTGAGGTCCGAGGCCTTTTGGCCGGACCCGAGCGGCGAAGAAGAAAATGGAAGAAGCGTGGGCAGGGACGAGGACCGACTGTCGTGTGTCGGTCCTGAAGCTCGCTGGCTGGGCGAAGGCGACGACCGGCGCGCTGGATCTCAATCTGCCTGGTTCGAGGCGACAGGCGACGCGAGGAAGGAGCCAGAGCGCGGGACTCGCCGCGGGGCCCTGGACCAGAGGCCTGTGGCGACGGCGCCAGTCGATCTGCCTCCCTGGCTGGATTCGATTTGGATGTTCGATGCTGGTATTGAGTCTGGGTTTGATGTTGGCATTTACGTTGATGTTGGGGTGTCGATCCCGACGTCGATATGGTCCGTCTGTTGCAGGCAGCCACAGCTACTTGCTTGCCACTGCAGGTGCATTTGAAATGTCACTGTCCGTCATCAACGCCTGCCGCGCTATCACGTGCGCAGAGCTCGACGAAAGAGACAGGTGCCGTGTCTGGAGGCTGCAGGTACCTGTCTACCTATCCACCTACCTACCTACCTGCCCAGCTGCGTGCCCACCTAGGTACCTAGGTAGTCTTCCTCGTCTGCATCCCCCACGCCCCCGTTGTCTGGCTTCACTTCTTGGTCGATCGGATTCCCTGCCTGTGCAACCGGTGCCGATCGGATTTCCTCCTCTCCCCTCCCAAGCCCGGCCAGTACATCGGTACTTTTATGCATCTTGTTGGTTCTATAATAAGACTGGCGACCCCAAGGGTCTGCGGCCAAATGCGGACTGCTAACTGCCAACTGCATTGCCATTTTTGTCACCCGGGGAGGGTGTCATCGGCTCTCCCAATGCGCAGCAGGTGCCCACCGAAAGGAGCTGCTTCTACTGCAACTGCTGCGGTCGTCTTCAACTCTCATGCCGCACGAGGCTGGCTCTTTGTACATACTCTGCCTACTTCGCCTCTCTGATCTCACCCCTAAGCGCCTTCTCTCGCGTCTGTGCCGCCCAGCCCGCCTGGCTCCTGGCCCCAGCAGCATCGGCGTCAACGATAAAGTTCTGACCAGACATCCGTAGCTGGACTTGCCTTCACAGAATCGCTGGAAGGATGATGCCTGCCCGACCGTCTTCACCTAACACCTGCGCCCCGCACCCTCCCCCTCCCAACACTCGACCGCATGAGCCGTTTGTTGCTTGCATCTGGCGATCGGACCCAGTGTCCCGAGCCGTCACTAGGAGGAGATGAGCGGCTGCGCGTCTAGGAACAATCGCCGCGCCGCCTTACGCGCGATGCGGTGCGGTGCCATGCGGCGCGGCGCGGCTGCAGGTCTGGAATCTGCAGACTCCACAACACGGGAATGAACGCGAGTGAGGCACTTGGGCAGCTTTCACCCATTTCGCTACGCCCTTTTGTTCTTCTCTCTTGAATCTGCACGCCTGCGCTCTCCTGTCCTGCGCTGCGCTGCACTGTGACGTGCCGTATTTTTGCGTGCGAGCCGTCCTACCTCTTTTGTGTGTACAGAGAGCCCTCCTATGCACAACAGCACGGCACAGAGCAGATCGAGACTTGGTCTCGCCGGTGGCCAGGGCGGCCCTGTCCCTTCTCCCCTCCAACGGCTCCTACGAGGGGCGGAGGTTGCACACCGTGGTTGCCAGGTAGACCTGGTAGACTAGAGTGTGCGAGCACCAGAGCACACATCACATCTGCTAGTTGATATTTTCCAACGGCTCGACGGGCACTGTACGGTCAATCCTCGCATGATCCACCCGGCTGCGTTGCCGCGGCCCTCGATAGAATTAGAGTCCATGCAGCGTCGGCGCTGGTTGGCTCCTCAGCGGTGCAGCCAACAGCCGTGGATAATGGCCATATGCAGCCTTCAACCAACATGTCCATCCTGACACGCTCTTCATTTACCAGCCCGCCGGTTCTCTGTCATTATTCGCCGCGCCCTGACTCGGTGGCGACCTCATCTCTCTCCCTGCAGGGGGATTCTTGAGCGCGATGAAACCTGTGCGCGCCTGGGTGATGGGCAGTCGGTCAATGCCCCGCCATTTGCGCCATCTGAAGACGTCTTCGCCGGCACTCTGCAATACTTGTGGCTTCACCCGGCAACACTGTTCGGGGTCGGACCGCATCAAGGATGGGGAATGCTTGCCCCCAACTCCCCAGTTGGGACGCTTAGTTCCATGGGATGGATGAATGGATGACCCATTTTGTCAGCCTTCCTCCGTCGCCTCTCCATCCACAATACCACGCGCCGTTGGCACTAGGTTCACTAGACCAGATGGCCCACAGCCGCGACAGCCAAGCATGCCACCACGAACTTGTACTGGGAGCTATACTATACTCACACAGAGTGCGTGCATCTTAGTCGCGACACAGCGTGGCCCCAGGGCGCCTACCGACAGACGGTTGCCATTCTACGGCTTGTGTGCCGCTTTCCGTACATGTCACAGTAACCAGCCGTGCTGTTTGGTTTGCAGTACTGCACACGGTACATTGTGTCCCTTGTGCCTGGTGCTATGCCCTATCGTGCCGGGCTAGGCTCGGTTCGGGAAAGATGATTGTTGCCCTTGGGGTCAAATGCAACAGCGTTTCATTTTAGATCGAATCCTTTGGGCCGTCTAGGGTGTGTAGCCCGCAAAAGATCCCTGCTCGAGCGTGCGGGTTGCTCGAAATAGTCACCAGAGCTTCTCAGCTCGCCCTTGGCCCCACCACCGCAGCATCGCCGGTCTTACTCGCATCCGATGCGCCTATCCTGTGCTGCGCTGACCGTTGACGGACTGATTGGGGCCCCGTCGCCCCATTTGGACATGTCGAGAAACTACACAACCATCGTGTCATAGGGCTACTTTTAGCTCAGGCGTGCTTCGGCTTCGCCTTCACCTTCAGCTTCTGCGTCTGCGTCTGCAGGTGCAGGTGCGGGTGCGGGTGTAGATGCGGGTGCAGATGCAGATGCAGATGTAGATGCACCCGTACCGGCACCTGCACCCGGCGTTCTGCGAGTGCGACCACTCCAGCCTGGTTCCGTGTCGTGTGCGTTCCGGCTTGTTTACAGATGCCCGGCCCTGGAGGAATGCTCCCGGTGCCTGCTCGCAGAAGGTGTCTGTCTGCCTGTCTGTCTCTGTCTCTGCCTGCTCGCCTGCATGCATGTCTTGCACTCGACCGAGGCAGCCATCTGCGCAAGCTGAGTCACAGGCCAGCCAGCTCATTGGTGCTTACGTCTTGCAAGGCACGCGGGACCCAAGAGCCCCGACATATGCAGAGGCACCCGTCCACTGGCAGGGTCACTTGGGATTGGGGGGGTCTCTGAATCTCGGTCTATCTCGGCCCATGGGCCAGATGAGGCTCTGCGTCGAGCGTGCCGTCATCCGCGAGCGTGTCGGTACCCACTCGAACGCAGCAGGCCAGTTGCCGGCAGCCACCGACATCTCAGGGCCCGGAGAAGGATCTGCGCATTTGGCCACTGCTGCCATCGAAGGTTGTATTGCACATGGGGTTTTGCTGTCGGCGTGTGCTATCATGGCCTTTGATATCATGTTGCGGCCCCCAGACTCGGAGTCAGAGTGTGCCCCTGGCCCCCATCTGCCTGTGTCTGTTGGTTCTACCCCCGGCGCCCTCCTCAGCCCACTCAGCCCGCACCCTTGTCCATGTCCAGGTCCATGTCCATGTCCACATCCGCACCGCCTTACCCACATCCTTCCTCCTCTCCTCGGGCGTGTTTGTGTTGGTGTTGGTGTTGGTGATGGGCTGTTGGTTGATAGTCCATGTCCGCCTGCCTCTCCTCTGCCCTGCTGCCCTGCAGCCAGCACCGCACCATGCAGCGTGGTCAAGGACTGGACAGCCCATCCTGTCCGTCCCCGGTCCTCCTCCAGGCAGAAAATCTGGCTCGCGGACGGAACCAGCCCTCCACTCCAAGCTTGCAACCCCATCGCATCATTCTCCATCCGCAAGGCTCTGCGTCAAGAGACTATAAACAAACCGGTGGGATCCATAAGTTGCAGCCCGGCCCAGCCCTCCTCCTTGGCGCCGGTATATCTGCACCCCAGTCTGCCCTACCACAAGTGACAGGCACACCTGCCCATCCCTGCCTTCAGTCTGACTCCCATTTCGACAGAATATGTTGGCGGCTTACCTCCTACCAGACGTATAGACTCTTTCTTGATTGTAACTACTTAAAATATCCAGTCTCACCCGCGCCGCCTCCGCCTTCTTGATCACACCCGCACCCGCACCCACACCCACACCCCGCCAAAACCACACACCCCCTTCCCTTTCTCATTATTATTGTTCTCCCGCGGCCTTGCAAGCCAGCGATAAACGTCGGCCGTCATCTTTTGGGCCACCTCGTCAAGTTTACTTGCATACACATATCCGTCTGGTTTCCCCCTTGTTGAGTGTTCGTCGTGTTGATCAGCGTTGCCTACACGGGCCTCAACTCGGACAGCCGTGTGCAAAAACCTGTGTACGCATCGACCTTTTAAAGATTCTCGTCTGTCGAGGATACTGCCTGCTATAAAGTATCCCGGGCCTCGTCGGAGACTCTGCTTGGCAAGCCAACCGGTCTTCGAGGGCTTCAACCACCCGGGCCCTGCTTCGTTGCCTCGAGCCATGGACCTCACGCCGCCGCTGACCCGATCACCTGCTTCCACCCCGAAAACGTACTGCCCATCGGAAACATCGTCTTCGGACTATCCCTCGCCTGGCCTGGTGGAGCAGCACTACAGGCTCTCGTCCATTTATGAGTCTGACGCCCCGTGCTCGATGGCACAGGAGAACTCCCTCCCTCCGCTCGACGGCCTGGCCCAGGGCGAATGGAACCCCGCTGCGGCCCTGCACCCATCTCTAACTACTGCGTCCATGTCCAGCGTGCTGAGCGCCGAGTACGACCCCTTCGCCGCGTACGGGGGCCCTATACCCGGATCCTACTCCCACGACATGTACGGCAGCAACCCGCATACGCCACCACAGGCCATGGCTGTGTCGCGCTCTCCAGACCCATCCCTTCGGAGGGCCTCGCTGGCTTATCACCCCGTGCCAGCTTCTTCAAACCCGACGACGCCGAGGATAAAGGCGGAGACACCATCCGAGTATGACAACGCGGAGGGCCCGCAATACCCATCCCCGCGCATCTCAAACACACCGTACCCGACTAGTTTGAGTCCATATCCGCCGCTGCCTTCGCTTGGACAGCCGGCCATGCAGACAACCAGCGGGTACGCGCCGGAGGGTCCTGTGGCAGCCTGGGCCAAGCCGGAACAGTATCCTGTGGAGCCCGACCATTATTACATGTCCGCAGGCAGCCAGTCGCCAGCTGCTGTGTTCGGACAGCATGATGCGAGGAGGACGGGTCGGATCGGGAGCCGGTCGAAGCGGACGCCGAGGAAGCTGACGACTAAGGAGGAGGCCAATTTTCAGTGCGATGTCAAAGGGTGCGGCAAGCTTTTTAGCCGCAGCTACAACTTCAAGGCGCACATGGAGACACACGATGAGAAGCGCGAGTACCACTTCCCTTGCCAGGTCGACGCCTGTACCAAGAAATTCGTGCGCAAAACAGACCTCCAAAGGCACCATCAGAGTGTGCACGTGAAGGAGCGCAACCACAAGTGCGACTACTGTGCGCGCATGTTTGCCCGCAAGGATACACTGCGAAGGTATGCTCATAACGCCCCGTTCTGCACCGAAGCTTTCGCTGACACATCCCCCCCTGTGTAGACACATGGATGATGGTTGCTCCAAGAGATTTGATATCGGCACTTTAGACTTGCGTGCCGGCGACGAGGATAGCGACTCTCGCACCTTGCCGCCCCTCACCATGCCGCCCTTGAGCCGGGGCTCGTCCGATATGAATCCAAACTACTCGTGGGGAAGATGAGAGATGAAAGATTGTCCTACTGGTAGGATATCTGTGTATAACAGCAGCCCAATGATCCATGTCTGCCAGATAGAAGCGACTGGCGACACACCGGTGTGGGCTTTGTACAATACGGAACCGAGGTTTCATTACCCGGGCAAGAACCTCGCAGTGTGATGCCACTGGGGGTGTGAAGCTCAAGTGACGTGGTGATCACGGCCTTGGAAGGCGGCCGTGGTCTGGCGTCGTGCCCTGTAAGGGGCTCCAGTTGCGAATGCAATGGATGTTAAACTAATTTCTGTTCGAGGCAATCAACATGTAGATTTGGCCCTGTTTCAACGGAACAGATCAGTATCTGACAAGAATCACGCGTGTGCCCACGGAGAAAATCACTGGCAACAAACACCCTTTGGCTTATGTCTCTGCCGATCCTTCAAAATAGTGTCCATGATATCGAACAAAGGCCAGTCGGGATCGCTGATGCAATTCACGGGTGTGGCGGGTGCGCTGAAGGCCAAGTAATTCAGCTTCAACCCCACCAGGGGTGCTGGGAGCTGAGCTAGTGAGGATTTTGGTCCGGAAATGAGAACAAGATCCTTTTGCCTGTCATCATTTTCTCGGGTTTAACGGGACTAACGTGAGTCGCCGTTAGGATATGGACTACTGTAGGTAGAGATAGTCGATCCCCTGCCATGGCACCAGCCAGGCAGAGCACTCAGGAGCCAGAGCCATAGGTTTTGTGGTACAACGTCCCTAGAAACAAGATCTCCATGACCAGCGCCCTGATCGCTCGCCCACGTCACCTTGGGTTTGGTGTGACTGACTTCTCAGCCCAGCCTTCTAAGAAAAGGAACGTTGACTTACGACAGGAAGGATTCGACCGGCAGGACACAGCTTTGAATCCGGACCCATTCATTGGCCAAGAAGCGCGTGTTGGAACATGGGTATCGGGCCCCCATTGCAGCCAACATGCACTTCTGCTGTCTGCCCTGTCCAATGCTCGGCCAGTGACCAAAATCGGAAACCACCCTTACAGCCCCTCCCACGGATCAGAGCCAGAGCCATCAAGGGAGCCACACACACACACACACATCCTCGGTCAAGTGGACATGTTCGGGTCGTTCACGCTTGTTGTTGCGGACCTTCATAAAGTATCTTGATTATTTAGGGCACTGGCTATTTGGTAGATCCCAGATGCGTAGGTGAATGAGATACAATGCAGTGCAGTAATTGAACGTTTTGGCGACAGTAGAATCTTCATAGGGAGGTAGGGCGAGGCAGTCAACAAGAAAGGCTGTGATGAAACTTCCTATTCTCTAGGGTCGTCGTGCCGACAATCCGTATTGATTTGTCGTTTCCCTACAGACAATAAACGTTGACCACCACTTCAAAGTATCCCCAACGCCTCGACGGCGCCAGCGGCGGGTAGGTGCAATGGGTGATGACGGAGCCGATTTGGAACGCTTATTGCAAGATCTGCGTAGGCTGCTGAACGCATTCTTAACCCAACACCCGTGGAAACAAACTAGGCCCCCACCAAGATGGCCTCGGCGCCGGAATCTCGCGACCAAGTCTTTAATCTACTTCCAGCATGTTCATAAAGCGGCTTGATGACCGACCCTCGGTGCGGTCACCTCTCCATTCCCCCTCATCTAGGAAGGAGGAGGGTTCTCACTTGTGGCTGAAAATATCCACTATTGAATCCTCGAACAGTCTGACTGTGGCCCGACACGATTCCGTGTCCCAGGTAGCGACACAGACTTTGAAAAGACCCGAGGGTGATGACCTGCCACGGCTGAGGGCTGCTGAGAAACAATACCCGTCATGAAGACAGTCTCCGCTCGTTTGCAAGATTCGGAAGGCGTGCGGCACGTCTCGTACCGAGTAACTCATCCCGACTTTTGGGTGCACAGGAAGGGCCGCATGTTCAGGAGGGAAGTAAGGCGCACGTGGTACTGCTCCGGTCGTGAGCGGACAGCTGCTCCCTCGGACGGAATCAACTGGCTAAATGCGCAGAAATTCATGGCCCATCTCAGAAAGAGAAGAAGCTGACTTGAATTGAGCCATTGATGCAGGCCTGCTCACCGTGCTCCTAAGCCATGCTTCTCGCCTGGGACCAGAAGTTCTCCATCTTCGACCGTGCGAGGATATCGCGCGCCTCGCCATCCGTCTCGGCAACCTTGGACGTCCAGCGCTTGAAAGCCCTGGCCTTGACCTCGCCTTCGAAGACGAGTTTGCAGTAATTGAGGGTCATGTCTCTGAGGGCGCCCTTCTCGTCTTCGGCCATAAGCCACTGCTTCTGCTGGGCTGGCTGGATATCTCGAGACGGGACATTCTCGGTCCAGTCGATACGATTGCACATGAGCTTCTTGTACTTGTTGATACTCCACTGACCACCCTCTACCACGACCAGATTGAATTTTGGGTGCATGATGCAAACTCCAGTAAGGGCCAGCTGCTCGGCATTCTTGTGAATCTTGAAGCGGTGTTGGCCGTTGGCCAAACTTCCAATCTTGAACACCAGGATGTGCAGGCCCTTGGCTGCGTCCTGTTCTTGGTTTGCTGCGAGTTTTTCGTGTTGTTGTTCCTTGGTCAACTTTCGCTCCTCATTAGTCTGCAAGTGCTTTTGGTGTCTCTCAGCAATCTGCTGGTTCACCATCGCCTCGACGGCGGTAGGGTCCTTGACAGCCTCCTCGCCCAACACGCGCATGAGATTGCCCTTCTTGACCTTTGGGGGAGGGGCGGGAACAAGGCCCAGTCGAATCTTTGCCTGCTCTTCCTTGAGCTCTGCCATTCTGCGCTGTCGTCGGAGCTTGGCTTGTTCCTTGGACGTGAGATACATGGGTTTCGGGGCCGGGGTGTTCTTTTCCTGGGGAGGTTCCAGCGCCACAGGATGCTGGATCAAGTTTGTCACAATGCTGTCCTCGGTGCCGGCCTTGATTGAGGAAGGGTCGTCCAAGACGTCGTACGAGGAAACCAGCGCCTCGTCCCACCATTCGATATCTGGAGGGGCTTCTACGACAAAATTCTTCTCGCCGAGGTCCTCGTCTATGCCTGCCTTCCTTGTCTGCTCTGCGATCCTCTTCTTCATTGCTTCGAGCGCGGCTTGCCTTCGGAGGGCGTTCGCCTGTTGTATGTATTTGCCCTTTTGGTTGAACAGGAGCTGGCGGGGCATTCTCTGCTTCCCAGCTGGGACGGTAGGGTCGGCCAGGGGCAGATAGGGGTTTACCCCGGGGCCTCCAGCTTGTGCGTTCCGCAGGGAAGGGTTCTTCTTGTTCGCGGAGAGCTTTGCTTGTTCGGACTGAAGCCGTGCTGGCGGGCCAGCGCCTGGCTTTTGGTCGGCCGACATGGGAGGGGATGGCCTCCACTGGCCCAAGTCTTCCAGCGCTGGATGGAGTCCTACGTTAAGACCTCCTTTAGCTTTACTGCCGTCGATGGCAGCAGCCACACGTGCCTTAAGGGCAGCCATTCTGTCGGCCGCGGACTCTTGTTTCTGGATGCGCGAGGAGGCGTCATGGCGCGGTCCGAGGCCGTTGGCTGGCGGAGTCTGGTTCCTGTCCATGATGGATATTCCGCCACCCAAACAAACCAGAAAGGACAGCGATGCAGAAGTAGGTCGGTCGATGCGCAGGAGCGCCGTGTAGGCAGGAAGGTGGATGTTGGTGGAGCGCGATGGCTGGAGCTCAGGGCTGGGCACAGATGGTGGTGAGTTCAGACAGACAAGTCGCAACCGCGACTAGTCTAAGGAGCCCACAGGCACCGGTTGGAGTGAGCTTCAGCTTCGGCTGATTCTCCGCGGGGAGGATGGTGTGGGACGGGGGCGCGGCGCGGAGAAGTTTCGTGTCTGCTCTGCGCACCTGCCAGCTGCTGCAGTAACAGAGAACGGTGGTGGTGGGGGATCGCGATAGCACAGGTGGATGTGCGAGGGCGAGGGTGAGGACGAGGGCGGCTTGGGTTTGGGGTTGGGTTGTCAAAGACGGAGGACGACCTTGCCTGCGGGACTAGGTAAGCAGGTCTTCCGTAGTCGCAGGTACCTGGTAGGTAGGTACCTGGGTGCTGGAGCCTCAAATTGCCCGGAGGTACATGAGCACTAGGGAGAGATACTTGCTTGAGCGGCACCTTATCGATAGTGTCTGCTGCACTACCTTGCCCAGGTACCAAGATAATATGACAGCCTACACAGTACTGCCGCTCCTCGCCGCCAAATTTTTTCTTGCTCCGTCTCGTCTCGACGGCGGTCGGCCGAGGGAAAATTTCACGGCGGCTATCATCCCAGTCCGTTGGCTGCATTCCAAACCGTACGCTCACCACCTCACCACCTCGCAAGCTCGCCCGCCGCGCTTCTTGCAAGGTCCCGGCTGTGTCAATCTCAACGGTGGTGCTGTGCCAGCCACGTAGTACTCACACCCACCGCAGATCGCAGCCCTCGGGTACGGTACTGAGCATCTATTCACAACTGGCCCTCAGGGTCTTCGCGGCGCAGCGGTGACGCCAGTGCCATCACATCACATACCATCATGAACATCTCGCAGCCCGTGTCGTCCTCGGTCGACCGAGTCGAGTTCACTTTCCTCACAAAGGAAGAGATTCACGCTGTATCGGTCAAAAAGATCGAGAATGACACCACCTTCGATACCCTGCTGAATCCCGTCCGTGGCGGCTTGTATGATCCTGCCCTTGGGTCATGGGGCGATTCAATGTACGTGACCAATGCGATTCTCCCGGCCCTCTCTGTCTTCCCACCCAATCTCTGTCCACAGACATGCCGTGCCCAAATCATAAGCTCACACACTGCGTCTACTCACCAGCTGCACGACATGCAATCTTGGCCAGCAATCCTGCCCCGGCCATGCGGGCCACATCGACCTCCCCGTTCCAGTCTACCACCCGACCTTCATGGACCAGGTCCTTCGCTTGGTGCGCGCCCAGTGCGTCTACTGTAACCGCCTGCGCCTGGCAAGACGAGAGATCCACCGCTATGTCTGCATCTTTCGCCTGCTACAGTATGGCCTCCTCAAGGAGGCAGGGATGGTTGACGCCATAGGAGAGAACTTCCACGGCTTAGCAATGCCCGATGTTCCCCAGGCCGACATAGCCGACTCCGACTCTGAGGATCAGGTTGGTGCTGCTGACGGCGTCATGCGGGCGCGTGATGCCTATGTGCGCCGGGTCCTTCAGGACCACCGCACCACCCTGGGTCGCCGGAAGCACGAGGGTGCTGCTGAGCTACGCACCGCCTTGGTTGGCGAATTCTTCAAGGACATCGTCAAAACAAGGGTGTGTGCCTCGTGCCGCGGAGTCTCCCCGACCTACCGCAAGGATAGATCTGTCAAAATCTTTGAGAAAGCCCTGTCCCCAAAGGAACAGGCCAAAATGGCACAGGCTGGTTTTAAACGAAACGATGGAATTCCGAGCCAAGCAGCAAAGAAGAACGGCAGAAGAAGTGGATACGGTTCTGATGAAGGCGTCGCTGATCTGTCATCCACCGACGAGGAAGGAAATGCATCAGATGAGGGAGTTGGTGATGCACTAGATGAGGACGGCAATGTTGTCCCGCGCAAAACCAATCGAAAGCAATCCGCAGATCAGGCGGGCATTGCCCAGCGTTACCTGTCACCGGCTGAGGTACGGTACAGACTGACGACCCTGTTCGAGAAGGAGCAAGAAGTCTTGGCCCTGGTGTACTGCAGACAACCACGCGCCAAAACAACTCCGCTGCTTGCCTCAAATATGTTCTTCCTGGAGACCATCCTCGTACCGCCAAACCGTTTCCGCCCCGAAGCTCGCACTGGAGACTCTCAGATCGCTGAGGCTCAACAGAATAGCCTCTACAAGAACATTATCAGGGCGTCTGCGCAGCTAGCATCCATATACAGGCAGATACAAGATCAGTCTAGAGGGGTCGTTGATCCGAGAGGAAGAAGAAGCATGACAGCACTCCATGAGGCCTGGACCGAACTTCAAGATTCAGTGAACGCTCTGATCGATCGCAACCTCAACCCGGTGCAGGGAGCGGCCGCGAAGCGAAACGAAGAAGGCATCAAGCAGAAACTCGAAAAAAAGGAGGGTCTCTTCCGAAAGAATATGATGGGAAAGCGAGTCAACTATGCCGCCCGAAGTGTCATCTCCCCAGATCCCAATATCGAGACCAACGAAATTGGTGTTCCTCCGGTCTTCGCCCGAAAGCTGACCTTCCCCGAGCCCGTGACAAGCCACAACTTTAAAGACATGCAGCAGGCTGTCATTAACGGCGTTGAGAAATGGCCGGGCGCGTCAGCCATCGAGAATGAGAATGGCCAGACGATCAACCTCCGGAACAAATCCTTAGAGGACCGCATCGCTCTTGCCAACCAGCTGCTCGCCCCGACCAACAACACCTCTAGCGGATTGAGGAACAAGAAAGTGCATCGCCACTTGGCCAACGGGGACGTGGTCCTGATGAACCGCCAGCCGACACTACACAAGCCCTCCATCATGGGACATCGGGTCAGGGTCCTGCCTGGCGAGAAGACCATCCGCATGCACTACGCCAATTGCAATACGTACAATGCGGATTTCGATGGTGACGAGATGAACATGCACTTCCCTCAGAACGAAGTGGCGCGCGCGGAGGCGTTGCAGCTGGCTGATACGGACCATCAATACATCTCGGGGACAGCAGGAAAGCCACTGCGTGGTCTAATTCAAGACCACCTGTCGGTTTCGGTTGCTCTCTGTGACAAGGATACCTTGTTTGACAGGCAGGCCTACCAACAGCTGATATACGGTGCTCTTCGTCCGGAGAGTGGTCACATCCTCGGGGAGAGGATTGAGTTGGTGCCTCCGGCGATTCTCAAGCCGCGCGCGCGATGGACAGGCAAGCAAGTCATCACAACAATCTTGAAGAATATCAGACCGCCGAACTGCGGTGATTTATGGATGAGTGGCAAGACCCAGATTCCAGCCGCACGGTGGGGCCCGGGCTCAGAAGAAGGCGCTGTTCTGTTTCAAGACGGCGAGTTCATCTGCGGCATTCTGGATAAGTCCCAGCTTGGGCCGAGCTCGGGTGGCTTCATCCACTCTGTTCATGAAGTCTACGGACCTGCCGTCGCCGGCAAGCTACTTAGCAGCATGGGACGTCTCTTGACCAGATACCTCAATATGAGGGCGTTCACGTGCGGGATGGATGACCTGAGGCTGACTCGAGAAGGGGAGGAGAAGCGGAAGAACACGCTGGCGGACGCACCTCACATTGGTCTGCGGGTCGCTGCCAAGTACGTGACACTCGACGATCAGCAGCCCGGACCATCAGACCCCGAGCTTCTGAGCCGCCTGGAAGAGGTTATGCGAGATGATACGAAGCAGGAGGGTCTTGACGTGCTGATGAACAAGGGCTCGTCTGATCTGTCCAGTGCTGTGACACAAGCGTGTCTGCCCAACGGCCTCGAGAAGCACTTCCCCAAGAACCAGATGCAGTCTATGACGACTTCGGGTGCCAAAGGCTCTCTGGTCAATGCCAACTTGATCTCATGCAATCTTGGTCAGCAAATTCTCGAGGGCCGCCGAGTTCCACTCATGGTCAGCGGTAAATCACTGCCCAGTTTTCGACCATATGACACAGACATCCGGGCCGGCGGGTATATTGTGAACCGATTCTTGACGGGCATAAGGCCACAGGAATACTACTTCCATCACATGGCTGGCCGGGAAGGTCTGATCGATACAGCTGTCAAGACGTCTCGCTCAGGTTACCTTCAAAGGTGTCTCATCAAGGGCATGGAGGGCCTCGCCGTTGGTTACGACAACTCGGTGCGAGACTCGGACGGGACACTGGTCCAATTTCTGTACGGGGAGGACGGGCTCGACATCTCAAAGCAAAAGTACTTGACAAACTTCGGTTTCGTGCTCCGCAACTTTGAATCGCAGGTGGCGCAGACTCACTACACGGAGGCAACTGCGCTGGGCCTATTCGATCACAAAGATGAGTTCCTCAAGAAGAACAAGATGGCGGTGAAAAAGTTCAGGGCCAACGTGGTCAACACCGAGGAGCCTGTCAACTGCGCCGTCGCCTCAGCACGGCATGCGTTCGCCACCTCTGAGAAATTCTACGAAGCCATGTCGGAGTACCTGAAGACCAACCCAGACTCCCTGATCAGGGACAAGAAGGATAAGGATGAGAGCAAGCGATCGGTGGGAGCCAAGACCCTTGCTCGGAAACAAGTGGAGAAAATCCTGGTGGCCAAGTATCTAAGGTCTCTCGTGGAGCCCGGCGAGGCGGTCGGCATTGTCGCCGGGCAGTCGGTCGGAGAACCGTCCACACAGATGACCTTGAACACTTTCCATTTAGCTGGCCACTCTGCCAAGAACGTCACGCTTGGTATTCCTCGACTACGTGAAATCTTGATGACCGCCAGTGCGAACATCTCGACTCCTGCTATGACACTGGTACTCAACGAGGAGTTGTCAGCGGATGATGGTGAGAGGTTCGCCAAGGCTATCAGCGTCTTGCCTCTATCTCATGTCTTGGACAAGGTGTCCGTCAGTGAACAAGTCGGAAAAGGTATTGGTTACGCTTTGGCAAAAATATTCCGCATACGCCTCAAGTTCTTCCCTTCGCCTGAATACACCGAAGCATACAACATCAGCATCTCCGACGTCCTAGACACGGTAGAGAAAAAGTTCATGTCACAGCTGCACCAGATCATCAAAAAGGAAATTAAGAAGAAGAGCAGTGGTGTCACCTCGGCCACGCCAGAAGTCGGCATCAAGTCTGGCACCATCGAGATGGCCGACCCTTCGCGCGAGGTGTCTGGCCCCACGGGCGGCGACAACGGGGATGGCGATGACGACGACGATGATGACGGCGGCGATGACGATGCTACGAATGCAAAGCAACGAGCCAACCGCGGCGAAGAAGCGTCGTACGGCCCCAACGACGACGAAGATGACGCAATCCAGCAGCGGCTGGACAAGGAAGCGGAAATGGACAGTGAGGACGAGGACGAAGGCTTTGGAGGGAGTCCGCCTGCAGAAAACGCTAGCGGCCCTGCGGGTGAGAGAGACACATCGACAGGTGACTCTGACACGGAGGGCACCTCTCGCGAGGGTCGCATCAAGGAGAAGATCCCAAACGTCACCAAGTTCCGGTGCGATGAGTCACAAGGGGAGTGGTGCGACTTCTTCCTGGAGTACGACGTCAACGTGCCCAAGATCCTTATGCTGAACCTGGTGGAGGCTGCGGTGCGGAAAACGCTCATCCAGCAGATACCCGGCGTGGGCCAGTGCACTTTTGTCGCCAAGGACAAGGTCTTTGACATTCGGACTGGGGGCGAGGTGGAAGCTTCGGTGGTCCACACGGCCGGCGCCAACCTCCAAGCCATGCAGAAGTACAGCGACTACATCAACCCAAACAAGATATCGACAAACGACATCGCCGCCGTCCTCGCTGTCTATGGCGTCGAAGCTGCCCGGAACAACATCATACGGGAACTGAGCAATGTCTTTGGCGGCCACGGTATCAGCGTAGACAACAGGCACCTGAACTTGATCGGAGACTACATGACAAGGAACGGCGGCTTCTCGCCATTCAACCGGATGGGTCTCCGGGGCAATGTGAGCCCGTTCACGAAGATGAGTTTCGAAACAACGCTGGCCGTCCTCAAGGATGCGCTACTCGATGGCGACTGGGACGACCTGAGCACACCGAGTGGCAGGCTGGTCTTGGGGAGGCTAGGGAAGGCTGGCACGGGATCGTTCGATGTATACACCGCCGCGCCCATGAGGCACTTCGATCCGATGCGAGCTGATGCGATGGAGGAGTAGGGTGAGTCGATATAGTAATGTTGGGTGGTAGCCCGAGACGGTATGGGCTCTGAGTTTCAATAAAGGGAATGAACATGTCACATGGTTTTCAAAAGCTGCCTTCACGTGCGTTGCGTTGATTGACATGTTGTTGAGCTACCTCGGGGTGACTGCAAACAGGCCGAGTTGATGCCTGGCCATGACCCAAGCGCGGGCACTTCACCCCTGATGAGTCTGCCCACGACCAGCTGGGCTTTGAAATCTCATTCGTAGACGACGCGCAGTCCTATGTATCCGCAAAGTAGCACATGTGGTTGTGGTGCAGATGTGGTGGCAAGATAGATGGGAACAGCTGCGCTCAGCACCATTCAAAAATGCGCCCGTAGTCAACATGGCGGCTTCGCAGGACAGAGCAGACCGCTCGTGATATCCAGGTTATACAGCAATGCCTGTAGGGTGAATCGCGACGCGTCACATCGCGATGGGCGACGAAAACAGTATCTACAAGACGCGACCCCGGCGCGAGCAATGTTATCTGGCACACGATGAGCAAGGGCGGGACAAGCAAGAGAAGTAGTTTGTTGATCATGAATTTCCCTGTTCAATATCGGGCGGCGGCAGCGTCCCATTAGCTGCTTATTCTAATGTACAACCCGCCCAAGAAAGCATCGCAACTGAACGCCATGGATCCCCTTTCCCTGTGGATATGACCATCGTCAACCGAGCATTGCTGTTAAAAAATCATCGTGACCGTCCCAAAAACCAACCCATCAAGAAATCCCAGTGCAAGAGTAGGCTAGATAACCTAGTTGCGCTCGCCACGGAGACGGCGGGCGAGCTGGATGTCCTTCTGTGAGGTTGTTAGCGTGTGCCACAAGACGCGTCGCGGGTGGGTGGGTCAAGCAGCTATGTTACGTACCGACTGGATGGTGACACGCTTGGCGTGGATGGCGCACAGGTTGGTGTCCTCGAAGAGGGAGACGAGGTAAGACTCGACGGACTCCTGCAGGGCACCGATGGCGGAGGACTGGAAGCGGAGGTCGGACTTGAAGTCCTGGGCGATCTCACGGACCTGGAAGTGGAAGGCGATGGTCAGCAAAGGTACGCGGGTGGGCATTCAGAAGACGGGGGCGGCGACATACCAGACGCTGGAAGGGGAGCTTGCGGATCAGCAGCTCAGTGCTCTTCTGGTAGCGACGGATCTCACGCAGAGCGACGGTACCAGGCTTGTAGCGGTGAGGCTTCTTGACACCTCCGGTGGAGGGCGCGGACTTGCGGGCAGCCTTGGAGGCGAGCTGCTTACGGGGAGCCTTGCCACCGGTGGACTTACGGGCGGTCTGCTTGGTGCGGGCCATTGTGATGATGAAAAGTGATGTTTTCTGAGTGTTTGATTGATGACGCGACAAGACGCGATGCAGTTGTTGATGGAAGAAGTTGGTTGGTTGGGTGGGGTGGAGAGTGGTGGATGGATGCAGAGGGAAGAAAGCGGGAGAGGGAAGTGGGTGGGGGAAAAGAGATTTAAGTAGGTGGCGGCAGCTGGGTCGGGGGCGCTGGCTGATTCGGGGTGCAAGGTGGGCCGGGTGCGTGGCTGCGTGGGTGTGGTCTGTGCTTTCCCGTTTTGGGGTGGGTTTGCTGATGGAGAGGAAAAACAGGCGGCAGAGTGATGAAAAACAAAGGGCGATTTTGGAGGGCGAAAGCGAGCCTGTTTGGCAGGGAAAGTGTGGCAGCGTTTCTGGTGGGAGATTTGGGGTGTGCATTACAGGGATCACAGACAGCGCCGATTTTCCATTGGTTGCAGCCTGCCCCCGCCCAGCACACCATTCCGTTTCGAGACGCGGGTTTGTCCAGCTTGTTGTCGCTTCCACAAGCAGTTGTCCAAAGTTCCAAGGTTGTCCAGACATGTCAGCAGGCACCCTCAAAATCGTTACTCGTCACTGGTTACTCGTCATTCGTCACTCGTCACTTCTCCTGGGATTGTCACGACTGGCAACCTCTTGAGGCATTTCCTTGCTCCCTGTTCCCCAAGGCGCATCGGATGCATTTCCTTCCTACCGGTGTGGTCCATGCCGAGCGGACGGGGGACCTGCAGGCGAGGGGCCAACCTTAATAATTGTGGGCAAAGGCGAAGAAGGCACGCTTGACATGATGCATCGACCACTACCTATCTGAGATCCTTTACAACTTCCCACAGTACATGGGTATGTAGCAATTTACCCGTCGTTGCTACTCTCTTACATACACACACAGAAATAGAGAGAGAGAGAGAGAGAGAGAGAGAAGGTCCTACAGTGGAAGCCATGATGATATCGTCTCTGCCACACTGCAGCCCTCCCGCTTGCTTGGTCAGGTGTCATCCCTGGGCTCCTCATGAGAACAGCCAGCCGCCAGTCTCTCTTTGCTGTGCAGTAGACCAGAACACATATGTACATACCTAGGTATGCATGCAAGCAAGTCTACCATGTGGCCAGGTACTGCGTAGATGCGACACACAAAGCACAAGTGCGAAGGAATGATATCGATGCAAGTGGGGCTGCGCCTTTGGGTCCAACTACGTCTAACGGGCAGCCGACCGAGTGACTGAGAATAAAATGAGTGACTGAGAGAGAGTTGCAAACTTGCGAGGCGACAGGTTTGGTTTAGCTTGAATCCATCTGGCCAATCACAAAATTCGGCCGTCCTGGCGCCCCTCGACGGTTTTAATGGGCCCCTGCAACCCAGAGCCGCGAGGTGCCCGCTGCCTGCTGGGACGGGCCTAGCGTGCTGATCTGAGGTTTCGCTTCCTCCCTCGTGGAGGCCTGGCTGATTCGCCGCGCCCCCAGTTGCAGCTCCTGCAGGACCCGACCCTTACTTAAAACCTCCCGCTTCCCCGCGTCACTTCTCTTGTCGCGATTGTTTTGTTCCCCATCTTGATCCCACCCATTCTTCAATCCACCCACTCAACCCAGCATCTTTGTCTGTAATACCCCTTGCGGTATCCCATCAATCAACCTTCATCAACAATCTACACACTCTTCTCCCAATCAACATGACTGGACGTGAGTACTCTCTCTCCCTGCCCCTCTTCTACTCCCGGCACACCCTGTCGCGTGTCGTCGCGACGCGTCCTCCTTTCTCGCTGCGCATGTTGGCTAACTCAGACTCGAACAGGCGGCAAGGGCGGCAAGGGCCTCGGCAAGGGAGGTGCCAAGCGTCACCGCAAGATTCTTCGTGACAACATCCAGGGTATCACCAAGCCCGCCATCCGACGTCTCGCCCGTCGTGGCGGTGTCAAGCGTATCTCTGCTAGTAAGTCTCAACCCGTGGCCCCACGCGTCTGGCCGTGACGGCTGGCTAACCACACACGCCCGCAGTGATCTACGAGGAGACCCGCTCCGTCCTCAAGTCCTTCCTCGAGGGCGTCATCCGTGACGCCGTCACCTACACCGAGCACGCCAAGCGCAAGACCGTCACATCCCTGGATGTCGTCTACGCCCTGAAGCGACAAGGCCGCACCCTGTACGGTTTCGGTGGTTAAACATCTCACGACTCTCGGCATTGGCTGGCGATTCACAATTGTTTTTCTGTTTGAGGCGAGGTCGGCATCGGCACCAGGGCTGGTTTGGATTGTGCCTACTATGATGATTATGGGATTCGGTTTCTGCTTTGGGTTCTCTGTACCATACGGGCAAACGGTGTTCTGAGTGGATAACATAATTGATACCTCCATGCTTCAGGGGGGCGGTACTTGATGAAAACACAATCTACCTCGCATGCTCCGTAAAGCCGTGTGTCCCTGTACCTACTTGACCTGTCATTGTTCGCAGCCCTGCCCAATCACCTTGGCCCTGGAGTGATGCTGGCGGGCCTGAGATCCTGCCGCGGCGATGCCATTTGCGACATCGACGGTGTCGAGACCGCTTGCCCTGCCCCACTAGGCTTTCAACCTGGAGGTTCACATACCTAGTCCGTGAGCTTGCAACGCGTGGGCTACAGCCTTTTCTCATGAAGGGAGCCCCATTGTGGCCATGAAGTGATGCGTCATGGATGATCGCGACACGGCAGAAGGTGCAGCTACCGAAGCTGTAAGGGGAGGCCCTCGTATGTGAGGGCATGGACTCTATAGCCCGGGAAATGTATAGTTAGTCAATGCCGGTGGGATAGGTTGCATCTGCTCTCCTTGTAGAGAACTTAACTACCATCAAGTCACCTCGCGTTCTGGTGAGAACTCGAGCCTTTTTTACGTCCTGTTACTACTACATGGCTCCCGGTATGCATCATGTATCCCGAGTCTGTGATCATTCAGCGGAGCGGGTCGTGGACCAAGCTTGCGTGGGACGTGGCATATGGAGCATTATTAACTGGGTGAATCAAGCCGAAGTCATCTTTATATAAATTAGTTGGTTAAGCACTCTTAAACGTGGCTTAGCTACAAAAGAATATACCTCTAGAGATATTTAGCTAAGAAGGGTTTTTAAAGGAAGGATGTCATCATCATTATAATAAGTTGGGAAGGTATATTAGGGAGGATACTAGGTGCTGGTATCCCTTCTAAGCTCTGGTCCACGACCTGCTTTGCTACTCCCTATAACCATTTAAGGCTGGCAATAAATATACGTGGCAATTTGGAATACTCCTGAAAGCTTGCACAGGGCCGTAGGGCTCCAAATTGAGTGGAACGGTCACGTATATTTTATGACTCCGGCCCACTTTGAGGTTAGTAGATTGAATCATTATCCGGCACGACTGCCCACTTCCGAGGAACAGATGTCATGCTCCTGTGTGTTATTGAAGTCAGATTTGTGCATCAAGAAAAAGCCATTGGTGATATGATTAAGTCAGGCTCGTTCCGGCTTTCCTCTAATTGCACCACGGATACCCCTTCACCAACACATCTGAATTTCCGGATGGCCGCTCTTGTCTCTTGGTGTGCATGGCATCATACGAAGATGCGATGAGCCAATTCCCGGTGTACCCCTGCCGGCTTATTGGATTGCCATCGTGAATTTGGGGTCTCAGTGGACACAAGGTCTGCAACTCTGCCACTAGCTACGCTAGTATTAACATCTGAAACCATGCTGTTGACATCCCTTCAAGGTTCGTGATGGGGAAGCAACCTATGACCAGAGACAGTAACTCCGGTAGAGCAGGTGTTCTGTCAAGGGTGGTCCTCTTATGGAAAGGGCCTTCCTTCCAAGGTGTATGCGCTCTGTGAGTTCTCTGTGCGGATAATTTAAACCAGAGGAAAATGGAAGAGTCAGAGTGATACGTACCAGACTGCTGGAACCAAGGAATGGAGATCAAGGATCAATCGAAACAGTCAGACAGTCCAGAGGGTGTAGGTCTTTAGAAAAGGCACGCCTCATCCACACAGACTGTCACGGCACAAGACAGCCGATTGTACTAAATACCTGAAAGAGGGACACTGTAATGCCAAGAGCATCACCGTGGCTTACACCTACATGTACTATAACACAGACACTCCTAAGAGTATCAAGAGGCCCTATATTGGCCAGTGTCCTACTGTTGGGACTACTCTGGTCGTAGTAGTGGCAAGCCCGTAAAGAACGCGCTCTTCTAGCAAAGTATAATAGACTGGTTCTCCATGACATGAGTACAGACATTGTATCCCCTTAACCTGCTATGCATAATACATGATTCTGAGCCGCAAGCCGCTCAGTTCTCGTTTAGTCCTTGCTTCACAGCTTATACTTAAACCATTGGCTTGTGTATGCTGATTATGGACAGATCTTTCTCACCGATGAGTCCCTTGCTGGTCACTAGTAGTAATTCTTATGCGGGCCGCCCCCTCCACCCAGCTGGTCCGGCCTCCCTTTGTTGCTGCGACCTGGTTAACTGACCGTAGTAACTTATAGGGCTCCAGTTATCTCAGCCACAAGGCAGCTCTTATATCCTTCTACTTATAATAAGTTTATATATTTATAATTATAAAATACTACTATAGCTAAGCTAAGTTAAATAAGAAGGAAAAAAAAAGATATAATAATTAAATTACTTAAGATTTAATAATAATATACTAAAAACTCTAACTCTAAGCTAAAATCTAAAGCCTAAACTTATATAAGTTATACTTATTATATTACTTTCTTACTTACCTTCTTTTAAATTTTATTACTTTATTATAAAAGTAATAAAAAACTATTTATAAAGCTATTTTAAGAAATATAAATATCTTTTAAATTTACTACTTTTTACTTTTTTTTTTCTTTTCTTAATAATATATATAATAATTATACTAAACCTTTATAAGATCTAGTAATAATTTATAAAGTTTATATTAATAATATAATATTAAGAATACTTAATTATATAATATATTCTTTAAGTATAATTACTAGCTATAAGGTTATTTAATAATTAAATTAAATACTTAAATTAATAACTAAAAAGTCTATTTTATAAAAGCTATTTATATTAGTAATAAGTATATTCTTATATATTTTAACTTTTTAGTAGCTTAATAAAATAAATACTAATCTTATTAATTAGCCTTAGTATATTTAATATAATTAATATTAAACTTATTAATTAGTCTTTAAAAGTAAGTTTTTAATTCTAACCCTAGTCTTAATATATTTTATAACTTTATACTATAGTATTATAAGTTTAATATTATAGTATTTAATTTAAGTTATTTAAGTTTCTTAAATAAGTCTCTTTAATACTAATTATATTAATTTATAATATTATTTTTCTTTTTACTTTTTTTATTCTTAAAAGTACTTTTATAAATTATTATTACTCTTTATATATTTATTTATACCTTTTTGATTTATTATATCTTTTAAAGTTAAAGATTCTTATATTATTAAATTATCTTCTTTTACTTAAAAAGCTACTTTATTATTTATAGTTATATTTTATAATTTTATAATCCTAATGCCTTATTCTTATTATAAGGAGTATAACTTAAGTAAGAATTACTTAGTTACTAATTTTAAGTTTATTTATTATTTAATATATATTTAATTTAGCTTATTAAATTATAATATTTAAGGCTTATCTTTTAATTAACTAAATAAGATTATATTAAAGTACTACTACTTAAAAAAAGAACTAAAGGTTATTAAGAAAAAGGTATAGCTTTTAAATATAAAGATTTTATACTTATATAAATAAAAGTATATATAATATAAAAAGATAATATAAGTTATATATTAAGGTATTAATAATATAAAGAAGTTAAAGTATATAAAAAATAAAAAGGCTAAGGTTAAGTATAAGTAAATTACTAAGTAATTTATTAAGGCTATTTATTAAAATTTATTTAAGAAGGTTAGTAAAATAATAGCTTAAAAAAACTAATTATATTTTAAGGGTAAAGTAAGAGTTTTTAATTAAAGTTCTTTAGTAAATAATAATATTAACTAGTTTATATTAATAAATATTTTTAAGAAGAAGTTAATTAGTAATAAAAATTTATTAATAAGTAACTTATTTAGTAGTTCTTAATATATTAATAAACTTTATTAGCTTAATTAATAAAGTAATAGTTCTTAGGCTTATATATTTTAATTAATTAAGTATTTATTAGCTAGTAAAGTTTTTAATTAATAAGGTATATTTAATTAGTTAAGTCTTTAATTAGTAAATTATATTAATTAGTTAATTATTTAACTAATTTAGGTTTTCTTTAATTAATAAACTATTTAGTTAGTTTAAGTTTTTATTAGTAAGAGGTCTTTTTAATTAATTAAAGGTTTTATTAATTAGTTAAGTATATACCTAATTCTTAACTAAGTTAGTTCTTAAGCTATTTAGGTTTTTTAATTTAACTAATTAGTTAGTTTTTATTTTATATAAGGCTAAGTTTTAAACTTAATATTATTTAAGAATTTATTTATAGCTTATAAAATTATTAACTAGTTTCTATATATTCTTACTTAAGTTATAACTTTTTTATTTAATAAGGTATTTTATTATTCCTTAGTATTATTATAAGTTAATAATTATTTTTATTTTATATTCTTTATTATATTTATTAATAGTTTTAATTTATATTTTAAGTTTTATATTTTATAATATTAATTTTAAAAATAAAATATAAAAAACTAAGTATTATTTTATTTTTTATAATAATAAAAGTTTATAATTAGTATTTAAAAGTTATTATAAAATTTTAAATAGTTTAATTTTCTTATAGTTAAGTTTATTACTTAGTTACTTAGTTTTAATATTTTAATAAAAAAGGTAAATTTTTTTTTAAAAAATTAGTTCCTTAATTTTCTTTTAATTTATATATTTAGCTATTTATTTTTATATAAAAAAAGGTTTTTTTTAAATATTTCTTTAAATTTATTTAATTTTTATTACTTTTTATTTTATTAATTTTACTACTATATTATTTAGTAATAATTTATAATAAGCTTAAGGCTTATATTTATAAACTATAAAAAAAGATAATTATTTAGTTATATTAGTTATTATATTATTATAAGTAGACTATACTAATAATAATAATTTAATTTAATTATTCTATAATTAATTAAAATAGTATTAAAGGTATTATTTTATAATTTAGTTAATTCTTTTTATTTATTTATTTATTTATATATATTTAATAGTTACTAGTTTATATTTTATTTTAAGTTATTTTATTAGTAATTTTTAAAAGTTTAATATAAAAAGCTTATTTTTATTTAAAATAATTTCTTATAATATTTTATAATTACTTATAATAATTTATAAAAATATATATATAAGTTTTTTTACTATACTAGCTTTCTTATATAGTATAAAGTATATATACTTACTTAATTTATAAACTATTACTAAAATACTATTATAAAATACTTTAGTTAAAGGTTCTTATAAGAATAATAACTTAATAATAAAGTCTAAACTAATAAATAACTATATAGTTATAAGTACTAATAAGAGCTTTAATAATTTATAAGGTTTATACTATAATAATTTATTTTTATTATAAGAGTTATATTTATTAATAATTTATTTTACTTATCTTTTAAGATTAAAAATCTAGTAGTTTCTTTAAATTCTCTTAATTATTACTATAATATTTTAGTACTTATATATTAGGGTTTTATAAGTTTCTTTAATTAATTTATCTTATTCTTTAAAATTCTTAAGTATTTTTTTTAATTACTTATTAATTTTAATAATAATATTAAGTTTTTAATTAAATATAAGGCTTTTATTTATTTAAGTTTTAAATATTATTTATATAGTAAGTAATTTCTTATTATAATAATTAAGTCTTTTACTAAGTATATCTATTTTAGTATTTTTAATACTATTTATATATATAATCTTAATATTAAATTAAAATAAAAATTTTATATATTTAACTTACTATTTATTAAGTACTTTTATTATTATAAAGGTTATTAAGTTTTTATAATTTATATAAAGCTTAATTTATTTTTTAGCTTTAATAAAGTAATATTACTATTCTTAAAATATATATATTATTACTATAAATTTTTTATTAAGTATTATATAGTATATCTTTAGTTTATTAAATTTCTTATTAAAGTTTATAATAATATATATTTTTCCTTATTTATTTTTTTAAGTAAGTTCTTTACTTATTATATTATTTAAGGTATTTATATATATCTTAAATTTTTTAATTAGTTTTACTTCTTTAAGTATTAAGTTCTTAGTAACTTAGTTTTTAATTTATTTAAAGGCTTATTAAGTTTTACTTATTTATTTAAAGGTCTTTTTTTTTAATAAGATTTATAAATAGCTTATAAATACTATTATAGTTTTTAATAAATTATTAATAAAAGTTAATATATTTAAGAAATACTTTAATATTTCTAATATTAATTAATATAAGCTATTTTTTAATTATTTAAACTTTATCTTTTTATATTTTAATATATTTTAGCTTAATAATATATTTAAGGTAATTAACTTTTTATATATAAAAAAAGCTTTTTTTAAGTTTTACTAAAAGGTTTATATCTTAAAGTTTCTAAAGTACTTACTTAATATACTTTTTATATTCTTTAAAAGTTTTTAAAAAAATAAGGATATTATTAAAGTAAGTAATAATAAATATATTAAGGTATTTATATAATATATAATTAATTATTTTTTAAAATAATATTAATATATTAGTTAATTTAAAAAGTATAATTATATACTTATAATATTTATAGTATATTCTAAATACTATTTTTTATTCTTTTTCTTTCTTTATTTAAATAAAGTTATAAGCTTTTTTAAAGTTTAAAGCTATAAACTATTTTGCTTCTTTAAGTTAATTTTATAATTTCTTAATAAAAGGTAATAAGTATTAGTTTTTAATTATAATATTATTAAGTTATTAGTAGTTTATATAAAGTTATAGTTTACTATTTTTCTTTAGTATTAATAAAATTAAGTATTTTACTAATAATCTTAATAATTAAATATAGCCTTTTTTAAGGTTTTTATTTAAGTATTTTCTAAGTACCTTAAGTTATTTTTTATTAAATTTATAAATTTTATAAAATTTTAGTATCTTTCTTTCTTATAAGAGTATCTTATAGTTAAACTAACTATATTTAGAAATCTTAGTATTTAATTTTTCTTAAAATACTTTTTTAAACTTATAATATTTTCTTAAAATCTTCTTTAATCTTATTAGTATAGTATTAGTTTTTATTTAATAAAGGTATAAAAGGTATCCTTATATCTTTTATTTATATATTATATATTATTTATATTTCTTAAAATAGTAATTTCTTAATTAATTTTAGTTTTTTTAAGGTTTTTAAGTAATTTAATTTTTTTTTATTTTCTTATAGCTAAGCTTCTTTTTATTTATTACTAAAGGTATTTATAAGTTTATTTAAGTACTTTATTATATCATTCTTATTAATAAAGCTTTATTTTTTACCTTTAATTATAACCTTTTTTTAAAAAATAATATTATTTTAAAAGATTTAGCTAGTAATTTAATTAATTTAGGAATTTATAGCTTATAGCTATAAAAGTTCTAAGACTAGTTTATAATATACTATATTTATAATATTTAGGGTTATAAAAGTTTTATATTCTTAAATTAAGATAAGTAAGTAATTAGTCTTTATATTAATTACTTTATTTTTATATTTTACTTCTTTACCTTTTATAATACTAAGTTTATAAAGGGCTTTTTTTTAATACTATAATATCTTATCCTTATTAATAATTCTTAGTAATATATAGTTACTTTAAGTACTATTATTTATTAATATATAATATATTTTTTTATTAATTTTTACCTTAAGAATAATATATATATAATTTCCCTAAGTTATATATAAGGACTTATAATTTATAATTATTTATTATTCCTTTATAAGTAATTATTATTATTTCCTTATTTTTACTACTTATAGTATTTATAATACTAGCTACTTATTTTATACTATAGTACTATAAGTCTAGTATTATAGTATCTAATTTAAGTTACTTAGGTTTCCTAAATAAGTCCCCTTAATACTAATTATATTAGTTTATAATAATATACTTCTTTAAATAAGTAATTCTTTAATTTAATTTATAATTTTTAATACTTAATTATTAAAAACTAAAAGCTTTTTTTAAAAAAGTAATAATTATTTTAAAATAAAAATTATTATTTATTATACTTTTTATTATAATTTTTTTTAATTAAAATTAAAAAGTAAGTAAGTTTTTAATTATTATAAATTTTAAAGGTTTTTATTTAATTTTTTAACTTTTTTTAAAAAAACTAATATAAGTATTTTTAAAACTTTTTTTATTAAGTATAATTATAACTTAATTATTAATAAAAATAATTAATATTTAAAAGCTTATAAGAATTATTATAATTATTAAAATAATAAAGCTAATTATATACTTAGCTTAATTATTAACTAGGCCCTTTAAGGCTTATCTTATTAGCCTTACTTACTTTTAAAACTAAAAAGCTCTTTATTTAGTAAAGCTCTTACTTTTTTTTTCTTTTTTCTTAAGTAACTTTAAATTTAAATTAATTATTCTTTATAGCTATATTATATATAACTTTTCTTTTAATATAAGAATTATTTTAATAATATAAAATATATAATTTTTATAAATATATTATTAAAATTTAATTAATAATTTATAATTATTTATAATATAATTTTTTTTATTTATTAAAAAAAACTTAAGTTTAAAAATATTAATATTTATAAAATTTACTTAATAAGAATTTATTTATTTTTTTTAAAAAAATAAATCTTAAAATTTATTAATTTTTTAAAATATTTATTTTAAAAAGCTTAGTATTATATATTATATTATATTAAAATATAAAGAAAATAATATTTTTTATTATAAGTAATTTATTTTTTAATTTTTAAGTTTTTTTTAATAAAAATAATAATTATATTATTATTTATTTTACTAATTTAATAATTTAATATATTAATATTAATAATTAAAACTTTATTAATATTTTTTTTAAATTTTTATAAATTTTAGCTTAAATTTTAAATTTAAATAATTTAAATTTTAATTAATTAATTTATAAGTTAATAATATTATTAAATTAAAAAAAGGCTTTTTTTATTTTATAAGTTAATTTTTTTAAGTTTAATTTAAGAAAACTAAAAATAACTACTTTAGCCTTAAAGCTATATTATAATTCTAGCTTAAAAGAGAAATTTAAATATATATATAAAGTTTATAATTTAATTCTTTATTATATTAATTTTCTTATAAATATTTTTAAAATTTAATAATTTATTTTAAAATTCTTAATTTTTATTTATTTTTTATAAATAATTTTTTTTTAAATTAACTTTTATATTTTTTTTAAAAAAATAATAAGGCTTATAATTTTATTTTTATAAAATAAATACTTTTATTTTTTATAAAATATATACTTTAGTTCTTATAACTTTAGCCTTATTAGTTTTTATAATATTTAAGATTATAAAAAATTACTTATATTTAATAATTAAATAAATTATAATACTTATATTAAGTATAATATTTTAAAAATATTAATAAATATATTAATCTTTAAAAATAAAGATTATTATTATTTATTAATTATTTAAATTTATTATTAATTTAATATTATTAAAGAATTTATAAAAAAAAGCTTAATTTATTAAAAAAAATATAATATATTTTATTTTTTTTATTATTAATATAGCTTATAAAAGTTATTATAATATTAAAAGCTTTAAAGTTAATTCTTTTAAAATAAAATAAAAAATTAAACTTATTATTTTTAAGTTATTATTTAGTACTCTTATATATAAATATATATATAGTTTTAGCTTATTATTAATTTATTAAAAAATACTTTATAAATTAATAATTCTTTTTTTAATAAATAAATTATTTTTTTATATTAAAATATATTATTAGTATTATATAAATAATAATTAATTTTAAATTAGTTATAAAGTTATTATTAATTATATAAAAAACATTATTTATAAAGTTATTATTAATTATATAAAAAAAATTATTTTTTAAAATAAAGTTACTTTTATATAAAAAGTTATTTTTAAATAAAAAATATAAGTATTAAAATTAATAATTATTATAATATTAATTAAAATAAGACTAATTTTAAAATTATTTTTAAAAGTTTTTATTATTTTTTAAAAAGTCTTTATTATTATATTAATTTTTTTATATATAAATATTATTATTAAAGCTTTACTTATAAGCTTAGTTATATATTATTAATATATTAAAAAACTATAAATTTTATTAAGTCTTAATAGCTTTATATATTAATAAAATATATAATTTAGTTTTTTTATTTTTTTTAATATTATAAATAAGGTATAATTTCTTTTTAAGTATAAAAATTACTAAAAACTTATTATTATATACTTTAACTATATTTATTTAACTATAGCTATTTTACTAGCTAATTATAAAAGGTTCTTAGCTTTTTACTAAGTTAAGTTACTTAAGAAAAATTTCTTTAGCTTTAAATTATTTTATTTTCTTTTTAAACTTATTTAATAATATCTTATTATATATTCTTAATTTAATATTTTCTTAAAAATTAAGTTTTTTAAAATAAATTTTATAGTCTTTAAGTATTATTATAAATATACTAATTATATTAAATAATATAAGCTTTAAGCTATTAAAGAATAATATTACTAATATTTATTAAAATATTTATAAATTATAATTAGTATTTATTTTTATAGTTATTTATAATAATACTATTAGCTTATTAAATTTATAATATTAAAGTATAGCTATTTTACTAATTTATTTTAATTTTTATTTTAAATATAATTAATAAAATAATAAATATATATACTAATTATATTATCTTATAGTTTTAATCTTAGTAATAATAATAATAAGCTAATTAACTATTTTTATATAATTTTAATAAACTAAATAATTATTTTAAAATAGTCTTAATAAGTAATAAATTACTACTTAATAGTTTAAATTATTTAGTTAAAGTAAAAATATATCTTATATATATATTATATAAGTATATAATTTAAGAAATAGTATTTTTATATTTATTTATTTTAAGTAATTTAAAGGCCTAAGTTATATAATAAAAGTATTTTAATAATATTAAACTAAGTTAAAATTATATTAGCTTAAATAGCTTTAATTTTATTAGCTTTATTTTTAATAAAAGAAACTAGCTTAGTATTAAGCTTAATAAATTATTAATAATACTAGTATAAATAAGTATAAGCTAATATTAATAATTTTAATATAAAATAATAGCTTTTTATATAATATTAGTTTATAAAAAATTAAATAATTATTAATTAAAGCCTTATATAATAAATTTAATTATAATTACTTATAGTATATATTATTTTTTAATTCTTTAAAATTATTATTATTATTTTAGTTTAGTAAAAAAACTTTAAAAATATAAATAATTTAATAAATATCTTAAATAATTTTTATATATAATATATTAAGCTTTAAAGTTTTAAAATTAATATTTTTATATTTATTTTTATAATAATTAAAGCTTTTAAAATTTAAATTTTTTTATAATATTTTAAATATTTTTAAAAATTAATATTATATTTAGTTAATTAAACTTAAAGTTAAAGTTTTATATTTAAGTTTTAATTCTTTTATAAAATTACTTTATAAATTACTATATATTTTAAATTCTTAAATATAGTTTTTAGTTATAATTAATATAAATTTAAACTTTTAAAACCTTAAAGACTCTTTATCTTTATACTTTTATTTATTAAACTAATTTATAATTATTAATATTTTTTATTAATAATATAATAATTTAATTTAATTATTATTAGCTTTTTTAAATATAAAGCTATTAGCTTAAATTAATTATTAATTTTATAAAATAAGATTTTTTAAATTCTTAATTATTATAATTTACTTTAAAAAAAGTTCTTTTATTTATATTTTATTATTTTAAAATTAAAGCTTATATAAATATATTCTTTTACTTATTAAAAGCCTTTTAATAATTTTTTATTTATTAAAATATAATTTTTTTAATTAATATTATTAATAATATAGTTTTTATAAAGTAATTTTTAATAAATATAATAAAAATTAATAAATTTTAAAAGTTTTTAAACTTTCTTAATTAAATTAAATATTTTTTATTTTAATATTACTTATATTTTTTTAAAATTTAATATAATTTTTATACTAATTATTATTCTTTTTTTAAATATAAGAATTACTAAATAC
>JACBFG010000005.1:10799-21864 GCA_013435955.1 Diaporthe sp. HANT25 | reverse complement strand
ATAAACTAGTATTATATAAAAAGCTATTATTTTATATTAAAATTACTAGTATTAGCTTATACTTATTTATACTAGTATTATTAATAATTTATTAAACTATTTAAGCTAATATAATTTCTAGCTTAATATTATTAAGATACCTTTAATATATAACTTAGGCCTTTTATATATAAGTATAAATTACTTAATATAAATAAATATAATAATACTATTTCTTAAAAAGATTTATTTTTACTCTTATAAATAAATAATTAATTTATTACTTATTAAGACTATTTANATAATTATTTAGCTTATTAAAATTATATAAAAATAATTAATTAACTTATTATTATTATAAAATTAAAATTACTTTTAAGATAATATAATTAATATATATATTTATTATCTTATTAATTATATTTAAAATAAAAGTTAAAATAAATAACTTAGTAAAATAGCTATATTATAGTATTTTAAATTTAATAAGCTAATAATATTATTATAAATAGCTATAAAAGTAAATACTAACTATAATTTATAAGTATTTTAATAAATATTAATTATATTACTTTTTAAAAGCTTAAAGCTTATATTATTTAATATAATAAGTATATTTATAATTATTCTTAAAAACTATAAAATTTATTTTAAAAAAATTAAAATTAAAAAAGATATTAAATTAAGGATTTATAATAAGATATTATTAAGTAAGTTTAAAAAATAAATAAAATAGTATAAAGTTAAAAAAATATCTTTTAAGTAACTTAATTTAATAAAAAGCTAAGAGCTTTTTATAATTAGCTAGTAAAATAGCTATAATTAAATAAATATAATTAAAGTATATAATAATAAATTTTTAATAACCCTTATACTTAAAAGGGGCTTTAAAATATTATAAGCTTATTAAATTTATATATTATTTAAGATATTAAAGTATAGTTATTTTATTAAAATAATAAATATATATATTAATTATAATATTTTATAGTTTTAGTTTTATAATAATATTAAGCTAATTAATTATTTTTATATAATTTTAATTAAATAATTATTTTAAATAATTTTAAAATATAAATAAATAATAAATTTATTATATAATAATTTAAAGCTTATATATTATTAAGTATAATTAATTAATAAAATTAATTATTATTAGTCTTTTAACTAAGTATTTTATTTATTAATAATAATAAATTTATCTTAATAATTAATTTTATAAGTAAGGGTTTAAGCCTTTTTACTTAAAAATATTAAATAAAATACTTAAGTAAAAAAAGGCTTTAAAAATAATCTTACTAAAGAAAAGGCTAAATATATTTAGTAAGTATAAGAAAATAACTAAAAGCTTTATTTTATTTAATTTTTAGGCCTTTTATAAATTTATTTAATTTCTTTAAATATTTAAAGCTTTAAAAGGCCTTAAAGAAGGTTATAATATATTAA
The DNA here is from genome assembly GCA_013435955.1 of Diaporthe sp. HANT25. Classification (NCBI taxonomy): domain Eukaryota; kingdom Fungi; phylum Ascomycota; class Sordariomycetes; order Diaporthales; family Diaporthaceae; genus Diaporthe; species Diaporthe sp. HANT25. Next base: position 20,439 of record JACBFG010000005.1, on the reverse strand, counting down.
AGCTTATATATTATTAAGTATAATTAATTAGTAAAATTAATTACTATTAATTTTTTAACTAAGTATTTTACTTAGTAATAATAATAAATTTACTTTAAATTATTTATTAATAAAAGTAAAAATAAAGCTTTAATTTAAAAAATAATACTTTTATATTTATTTATTTTAAATAATTTATACTTATATATAAAAAGCTTAAATTATATTATAAAGGTATTTTAATAATATTAAAGTAAAAATAGCTTTAATCTTATTAGCTTTACTTTTAATAAAATAACTTAATATTAAGCTTAATAAATTATTAATAATATTAGTATAAATAATTATAAATTAATACTAAGAATTTTAATTAAAATAATAATATCTTATATAATATTAGTTTATAAAAGATTAAATAGTTATTCTTTAAAGCCTTATATAATAAATTTAATTATAATTACTTATAATATATATTATTTTTTATTTCTTTAAAACTATTCTTATTTTCTTAGCTTAGTAAAGGAACTTAAAGAATATAAATAATTTATAATTAAATTTAAAACTAATATTATTTTATTTATTATAATTAATTTTATAATATTATAATATAATTAGTTTTATATTTAGTTATTATTTACTTTAATAAATAAAGAGTATAAGTTTAAATCTTATTAGTATTATAAAAATATAAATTATTTAGAAAAATAATTCAAATACTTTTTTTTAAAAGATAACTTAATTATACTTTTAATTAATAATTATTATATTTATTAGTAAAATATTTTTTTAAAAAACTTATTAAGAAAATACTTTTTATTAATTATTATTTAAACTATAAGGTTTTTCTTTATTAAGAATTTCTTTTATAAAGTATTTAGTACTTTTTAATAAGAACTAATTACTTTTTTATTTCTTATAAATAAGAACTTAAGAGTTTTTAATTATAAGTATTTTTTAAGCTATATTTAAGTTCTTTTAACTCTTTAGTATTTTATAAGTATTATATTAGTTTTTTAAAATATATAAATTTACTTACTTATAAAACTAAGTAAATATATTATCTATACTATATAGTATTATAGAGTATATTTAAATTCCTCTTTTAAGCTAGAATTATAATTTTAGTACTAAGCTAAAGTAGTTATTATAGTTCTCTTATATAGAACTTAAAATAATATATATTTATAAGTAGTTTATTCCTTCTAAAAGGAAGTAGAGTGCCCTATAAGGGAAACCTAGTAGGAAAAACCTTATAGTTTTAAATAGTAACTAAACTAATCTCTTTAATTAGTCTTATATTAGAGTAGTAGGGCTAATTATGTGCTTGGCCTAGTTACTAACTAGGCTCTTTAGAGCTTATCTTATTAGCCTAACTTGCCTTTAAAACTAAATTACCTTCTTTCTAATAAGGGCTCTTGCTTTCTTTCCTTTTTCTTTAAATAACTTTAGATTTAAATTAACTATTCTTTATAGCTATATTATATATATATTCCCTTTTAGTATAAGAATTATTTTAATTTAAATTTACTTATTTTTATAGCTTAAGAAAGCTATAAAAATATTTATTTATTTATTATAATTATAGTAAATAAGATATTTACTTTAATTAATATAATAATTAATAATGCTTTCTTAAAGAATACTACTAATAGTAGTCTTATAACTATAATCTTATTATTTATTATATATATTACCTTACTAGTAAGTAATAACTTATTTAATTTTAAGACTATAAATAATAAGTCCTTTTTTAATGCTAATATACTAATAAAGAGTAATAAAGCTAGCTTATTTATCTTTTCTTAAAAGAACTAAAACTAATATATTTAATTTAGTATAGCTAACTTTAATAAGATTATACTTTATAAAAATAAGCTACCTTAAACCTAATTAAACTAACTTTTAATAAATATATATTATTTATTTTTTATTTTTATAATAATAGCTTTCTTTTATTTTTATATTCTTAATAATAATAATAATAAGATTACTAATACTAATAAGATACTTATTTATACTAATAACTATATTTATAAGTTTTAAGTTATTATTAAGGATTTTATTTAATATAATATAAATATTAAAATTCTTAATAATAATTTAGCTAAAAAGCTAAATTATTTTAATAAAATATACCTTAATAAGTTATCTTAAATTATATTAATTAAAAAAGATAAGAAGATATAAAAAATAAAGGATTTAATTTTAATAAAAACTTTTAAGAAGAACTATAAGTAAGATACTAAAGTAATATAAAATAAGTTTTATATAATAGAATTTTATAATTTAGTAACTTAAGTATTACTATTTAACTTTATAGTATTTTTATAAAGAATAAACTTTAATCTTTTAGCTTTTAAATAGTAAGCTATAATTTTATTTAACTTATTAACTAATCTTTATAAGGCTTTAATTAAAAAGTAAAAAGACTTAATAAAAGTCTATTATAGCTTAATAATATTAAGATTTATAAAGCTAGTTTAATAAGGTTTATAATAAGAATAAGATAATAAAATAAGAATTAAAAATAACTATTACTAAGTATAATATTCTTTAAGTAATTTTAAATAAAAGAACTATAAAATAAAATATAATTTTTATAAACCTAATTACTATATTTACCTAAAAGTAGGCTTAAAATATTATTATTAGTATACTTTAGTAAAAGCTATTTTTTTACTCTTATAACTAAACTTAGTAAGTTATAATTAAGGTTTTTTAAAAAGAGATTATTATACTTTAAGAAAAAATAAATTAAGGCCTTAATACTTAGTAAAATAACTAAAATTAAGATTTTAATATATTTACTCTTAATATACTTAAAATATTAAGCTCTTTTATTAATCTTAGTAATAACTTTTAATTTTATATATAATAGTTTATTAAAATAAAGCTTTTTTTAATTTAATATAATAAAAAAGCTAAAAATACTATTAACTTTAAGGTATAGTTATATAAGCTATAAAATAAAATAAAAATAAATACTAATTATTATCTTAATAACTATAGTAAAGTTATAATAATTAAAAGCTTCTTTAATAAATAAGCTATTAATATTATAAAAGCTTTTTTTAATATTAGTTATTTAAAATATATTATAATCTTAAATTAGTTTATTTAATAGCTTATTAATAAGTATAGTAATTTAAATAAGAAATAAAAGGCTAAGATTAAATAAGCTAAGCTAATTATAAAAAAAAATAATATCTTTTAAAACTTTAAAAATAAATTTATTTAAAAGACTAAAGCTTATTAGTTATTAAAAAATAAATAAAAAAATAAGATATATAATAAAATAGCTTTTATTCTTTAACTTTAAAATAACTTATTTAAGAAGGCTAAAGATAATAATATAACTTTTAAGAACTATTATAATATAGTATAATAAATTAATTATAACTAATAATATATAGAAATACTTTATAAGTAATATAAGAAATTTATTAGTAATATCTTTAATATTATTAAAGCTTAAAATAGAAATTAAAATAATAATACTAAAGGCTTTTTTAACTATACTAAAGGTAATACTAAAGGTAATACTAAAAGTAATACTAAAAGTAATACTAGTAGTTTTATTAGTAGCTTATTTTTAAGTAAAGCTTTTAATTATACTAAGTAGAGTAAATTAAGTAAAAAAGAACTTTTAAAGCTTATTTATAAAGATACTTATTTTTATTATAAAAAGACTAGCTATATAAGCTATAAGTATTTTAATAACTTAAACTATATTTTAACTAATATAAATTATAATACTTATTAAAAGGCTTAAATTATTTATATTAAGGAGCTTTATAATAATACTTAGTTTAATTTTAAAAAGCTAAATAATTAGCTAACTAACTTTAATAGCTTAAAAAATATTTAACTCTAAAGTAAGTAGACTTTTTTTTAGAAAATATAAATATATTTTTAAATAAAGTTTATATTAATAAAAAAATAAAAGGCTTACTAATAAATATTTTTTATAACTTTTTAATCTATATAATTAGTAAGAAGTCTTAAATAATACCTTATATAGTAATATATAATAAAAATAGTATAAATACTTAAAGACTTATAAATATAAGAATAAATAATATAATATTTATTAGTATAACTTTTATAATAAAAATAATTTAAACTTTTAATACTTAGTATATCTTAGAATTTTAGCTATATTTAATTAAGAGATTTAAAAGAAAAATATCTTAAATAATTAATATAGCTTTAATAGCTAACTTAGTTATTTAAAATTATTAGTATTTAAACTTACTAATAGTAGTAGTAAATATAAAGTATAATATAATTATTAGCTAAAAATAGCTATATAATTATAATATATATCTAAATATATATTACTAAAAAATAATATTTAAAAATAAAAGTCTTACTATATTAGCTAAAAATTTTTTTTTAAATAAAAAAAATAAAAAAGAAATAGTTACTTATAAAGTAATAATAAAAGCTATATATAAAAAACTATAAAAGCTTAAGTTATATTAATTTAAGGCTCTTTAACTTAATATAACTTTATAATATATTAAGCTATTAATATTTAATACTAGGCTATATATATTATTAAGGAATAAAAAGATATAAAAAATAAAAAATACCTTATAAGGTATATCTTTATAACCTATAAGCTAATAAATATACTAACTTATTAAAAAAGAATATAAGAAGTAATAATAAAAATTAAATAATTAATAATAACTAAGTAGAATTAATATAAGTAGTACTTATTTTATTAAAAAGAATAATATTAATTAGATTTATTATTATAAGATTAATATTAATATAGTTTATATAGAAATACTATTAATACTATTTAAATAAAAAAACTCTTTAGTATTTATTACTTTATTATATAAAATTAATTACTATATTTATAATAAGTATAAGAAGGTAAAATTAATACTATATAATAATAATAAACTTTACTAATAAGCTTTATTTTAAATACTTAAGTAATATTACTACTTATTATAGATTTTTAGTAAGGTAAAATTAAATTATTTAATATTTTATTATAAGTATAATTTTAAAATTAAACTTAAACTAAATATAAATCTTACTTTAGCTATTAAATATAAGCTTTTAAGGTATATATTCTTAAAAAAAATAAAGATAGTAAAGATATATATTATAAAAAACTTATAAAAAGAATTTATTAAGCTAGTAATAATACTATAAGTATTTTTTATTCTTATAGCTATTAAGCTAGGTAAGAACTTAAGGTTTTATATTAATTTTAAAAAGCTAAATAATATAATAAAAAAGAATTATAACTTTTTACTTTTAATTTAAGAAATACTTAATTATTTAAATTAGGCTTAAATTTTTATAAAAATTAATATTTAATAAGCTTTTTACTATATTTAATTATTAAAAGAGAGTAAGTATATAACTACCTTTTAAACTAAATAGGGTTCTTTTAAGTATAAAGTAGTATTATTTAGCTTATTTAATAATTCTTTAATATTTTAATAATATATAAATAGTATTCTAATAAAATTCCTAAATAATTTTTATTATACTTATATTAATAATATTATTATTTACTTTAAGATAAAAAAGGAGTATATATATTATATTATTATAGTTTTATAGTAATTATAAGATATTAAACTATAGGCTAATTTAAAAAAGTATAAATTTTATATTTAGTAAATTAAATTTCTTAAATTTATTATAAATATAAATAATATAGTAACTAACTTTAAGAAAATTAAAGCTATTTAAGAATAAAAAGTCTTTATAACTTTAAAGAGTATATAGTTTTTCTTAAGTTTTTATAATTTTTATTAAAAATTTATACTAAAGTATAGCTATATAGCTAAACTATTAATTACTTTAATATATAAAGATAAGGTATTTAAATAAATTTTAACTTATTAAATAATATTTAATTTATTAAAGTATACTTTAATTAATACTTTAGTATTAGTATATTTTATATTTAAGTATATTACTTAGTTAAAAATAAATATTTTTAATAATATAATAGCTAAAGTTTTATTTTAATAATAAAAAGATAGTAAATAATATTTTATAAAGTATTTCTTTAAATTAATAAATATAGTATAAATAAACTATTTTATTTATAATAAAGAACTTTTAGTAGTAATTTATACTTTTAAGTTTTAATAATTAAAACTAATTAGGCTATAAGCTATACTTTTTAAAGTTATTATTAATTATTATATCTTAAAGTATTTTAGTATAAAATACTTACTAAATTACTAATAAGCTAATTAAGTAGGCTTACTAGCTTAATTTTACTTTATTTTATTTTATTAACTTAAAATATAAAATATATTAGTAAATATTTTATTTTAATATTTTAATAATCTTAAGACTTAAAAGAATTATTTAGATATATATTATATATTATATTTCTTTTAAAAGAAACCTAAAAGTACTTAATTAGAAATTTATAATATATTTATATTATAAGTAAATAATATATTAGATTTTACTTTATTAAAAGTATTAAAAATATAGCTATTACTAAGCTTAATACTTATAAAGGTATAAAATATAATAAATACTAAGAGTAAAGAAGATATAAAAATATAATAAAATATAGTATTACTTAGCTTCTCTAAGTAGTTTAATTTTAAGTTATTAAACTCTTTATTATATTTTAATAAAGATAATTTTATACTAAAGTATTATTATAATTTAACTTAATAAAGCTATTTTAACTAAAAGTTTATAAATAATTAATATATTATATATTATAAAAAGCTTATAGTTTTAAATTATAATAATCTTTATATAAAGATAATTAATAATATTTACTTTTATATTACTATAATATACTTAGAATAAAATAAAATAATATAAATAATTTAATATTAGTACTAATAGTTAGAACTATATACTAATATAGTTATATTTATTATTAATTATTTTTATTACTTAGCTAAATACTTATATAATAAGACTCTAAGCTTATTAAAGCCCTTATTAATTTCTTATTATTTATAAAGGTATTTAGTTATTAACTTTAAAAGTATATTAAAGAATAAAAATAATTATAATAATTTATTAGTAATAATTAACTATTTTTTTAAAACTACCTAGTATATTCCTTATAAAAATACTTATATAGTTATTTAAGCTACTTATTTTTATTATAAAAGCTTTTTTTATATATTTAAGCTACTAAAGTTTATTATTTTTAATTAAAAATTTTAGTTTATTTTTATTTTTACTAATAAGTTATATAGAATTTTTAATATTAAATAAAAGCTTTTTATTACTAAATACTTATAGTTTTAAAGTTAAATAAAGAACTTATTTTAATAAATTAACTAGTACTTATATATATTTATTAATTATTATTAAAATAATTAGGTTAGTATAATACTAATACTTAATTTTATTTAAGCTTACCTTTTTTATAACTTACTTAATAGTTTTTCTTTATTTAAGGTTTATATAGGCTTTATACTTAATTTCTTATTTAATTAAAAATAATAAATTAGGTATAAGAATATAGGTTTTATTTAAAAATAACTATTATAATAAAAGACTTAATATATAGTATAGACTCTTTAAAGCTATATTAATAAAGCCTAGGTAGTAATATAAAAGGTATAAAACTATATAGTTAAATAGGCTAATTAATATAAATATAAATTTAATTTTAATATTAGTAATTATATTTTTATTATTAAAAAGACTTAAGTAATTAATTATTTTAATAATAAATTTAACTTTTTTTTTATTTAATAGTCTTATTAGATTATTAATAATAACTCTTATTACTTTTTTAAGCTTAAAGTATTATTTAATTAATATAGTTATAAGATATTTATTTTTAATAAGCTTTATTATAACTCTTATAATTTACTATTAAAATAGTTATTATTATAATTTAAAAGTAAGCTAATTAATAATAAAAAAAATAAAAGGTAAAGAAGATTACTACCTTATAAGTATACTATAAAATGCTTTAGTACTAAGTTTAATAAAAAGGCTAGAATTTAGATTTTAAATAATACCTTACTAGTAATTTTAAGTATATATTAATAGTACTAAAGATATACTATAATTAGTACTTTAATTATATAAGGCTACTATATTAGCTATAAGAATAGCTAAATATATAGTTATAAAAATAAAAAGTACTTAATTTTAATAATAAAAATTAACTAATATAGTAAAATTAATAGCTATAATAATTAAAGTAATAATAAAGAACTAGTATTTATTTAATAAAAGAATATATAATAAATAAAGGCATTATTTTATAAAATATAATTATAAATAAAGTTAATAATACTATTAGTTATAAAATACTTTATAAAGAAAAAATTAATAAAAAGAATACTTATAATAAAGATATTACTAATAATAAGATTATTATAAAATATAAGTAAAGTATAAATTATTTAGTAAAGTAAAGTAATTAAAGTAAAGTCTTTTATAAGGCATTATTTATATTAAAATTTAATTTAATATAAATATTATTATAACTTAAAATTTTAAGGTTTTTAATATAGTAGTAAAACTTAAGAGTTATTCTTATATTAGCCTAAAAAGTATTTAAAAAGTTATATTATACTAAAAGTAGGGGTTTAATTTTATTATATAGTAACTTTTTAATTTTTTAAAGAAAAAGGTTATTAGAGTAGTAGGGCTAATTATATACTTAGCCTAGTTACTAATTAGGCTCTTTAGGGCTTATCTTATTAGCCTAACTTATCTTTAAAACTAAGTTACCTTTTTTTTAATAAAAGCTCTTGCTTTTCTTTTTTTTTCTTTAAGTAACTTTAGATTTAAATTAATTATTCTTTATAGCTATATTATATATATATTCTCTTTTAGTATAAGGACTGTTTTATTTTAATTAGACTAATTAGAGGCACTTAATTAGCAAGCCCTAAAGGGAGCCCTACCCTACTAATAAGTATAATAGTGCTAACTAAGTACACCTAAATGGGCTCTTTAAAAGGGAATACTAAAATCCCCCCTATAGGTAGTCTATAGAAAAACTATAGTACTAGTAGGATTTAAACCTATGCCCTCTACTTACTAAGGCAGACAGTAGCTAAACACAGGACTAATTGCGCTATAGTGCTAATTAAATATATTATAACTTATATTTTTTTATTATTTAATTAATAGCCTTTATAATTAATATAAGAAAGCTTCTTTAATAAGTAAAGATTTTATTTTTAATAAAACTTAATTATTAAATAATTTATTAAGTATTTAATAATATTTAAGACTTTTATTTTAAAGAAAAAATAAAAATAAATTATATTAAAATTTATAAATAAATATTAAGCTTAAAAATAATAAAGTTAGAATCTTAAGAAGAAATTTTTAGCTTTTTTAAATATAAACTTAATATTTTTTATTATAAAAGTCTTATAATAAGTTACTTTAAATATAAAAAAGAACTTAAATTTAGTAATATAATTAATAAAAGCTTAAATAAAAGGCTTAATTTAATTATTATAAATATACTTTAAAAATAAAAATAATAATATATTAATAATAATAATTTTATTATTTTTATAATATTAGTTAAATTTAATTAATATATAACTTTTATATTTATTTATAATATTAGTTAAACTTAATTAATATATAGCTTTTATATTTATTTATAATTAAGATTTAATAATTAGTATTTTTTTTTAATTTAATATACTTATTAAAG
>JACBFG010000040.1:465638-503476 GCA_013435955.1 Diaporthe sp. HANT25 | reverse complement strand
TAACCCTAACCCTAACCCTAACCCTAACCCTAACCCTAACCCTAACCCTAACCCTAACCCTAACCCTAACCTATTCTATATTACTATATTTACTTATAAATGTTTATTATTATTCTTTAATAGCTAATATACTAAAAATAATTCTAATAATAAAATTAAGATTAGTATATAAATAAAATTTAATTAATATTAGTTATATTAGTTTCAGCTTATAATAATATTTAGGAAATTAATTATAGTTTTCTTAGAAATTAATTAACTTTATATATTAGTATTAAATTTTTTAGTATAGTATTTTCTTAGAAACTTACTTAATTTCTAAGTAGATTTAAAAATAAGCTTTATTTATTTATTAATTTATTTTAAATTTATATAATAAATAATTATATATAAAGAGTAAGAATAAATAATTTTAATTACTTAATTTAAAAAGGTAGTAATAAATATATAAACTTATTAGTATCTTAGTTTATAGCTAAGGCCTGTATAGTTTAAGACTACCTGTTTAAGGTATAATTTGTAAGCAAATATTTAAATGTAAGATCCTGCTTCTCTTGCAGTACTACCCGTGTTGACCGTTTGCCTTCAGCGCTCGGCCATTGCTTCTTCCATAAGCTCAGCCTTCTCGTCAGCGGTTAAATCACTACTGGCCTTAGGTACCTTCCCCCAGATTGCCAGAATCAACAAGCTCGCGGCTGCAGCACCCACTCCAAACCAAAACGTATACTTATAGCTCTTGTCCAGTCCTGCCTGGTCTACCGTTGCTGATTGGATAATATCGGTCAAAGCAAGGACGAAGGCCACACCTAGCTGCAGCACGGAATTAATAACGCTCCCAGCCAGCCCCTGCTGTGCTGCAGGAAACGTTGTGGTCACGAAAACCGTCATCAAGATCGTGGACAGATCGATTCCTATGGTGCTCATGATGACTGCAGGGAAGATCCATGCCCAATAACTTCCTCCAATCGGGATCAGAGCAATGAGGAGCTGTGATCCTACTGCTCCAAGGCCGGAAATGATCAACAGCACACGTCCTGGAACGAGGTGCAATATGAAGCCTTCGATGATGCTGAGAATGAGACCTGCAAGGCCGAGAGGCACATACCACGCTACTACCTGCAGCGGACTGGCAGACATGATGTTCTGAAAGTAGAGTGTGCCATACACGGAAAAGATGCCCCAGGTACCGTAAAGTAAGAAGAGGGCCAAAAGGAGAGGGCTCATACAAGGAGTAGTGAAGATCGAAGCCGGCAAGAGAGGCTGAGCAGAGACGCGTGTCTCGATGTAGACTGCCGCAAGGAGTGACGACACACCGAGTATGAAACAAACTGAAACATATGGCGTTCTCCAACCTGCAGGGGCGTGTGCTGATTGCAAGATGGAAAAAACGACTAGGGTGAGGCCACAGATGATCGTGATGGCGCCGTGGTAGTCCATTTTGGCTCTGGCTGGGGATTGGTCCTTTGAGTGAGGACGCGGGATGGACAAGAATGAAGTCAACAGCGTAATTGCCGTCAGGATGGCGCCGATCCAAAAGTAAAATCCCCAGCGCTTGAATTGACCTACAATCCCTGCCATGAGGATGCCACCAAAAAATCCAAATACCGCTGAAGTGCCGTACACTGCAAAGACGAGATTTTTTTGTGGCCCAGGACGATATAAGGAGCCCATGAGCATGACTCCAGTAGGCAAGAATGCCGCAGCTCCTAGCCCCTGCAGAGCCCGGCAAAAGTCAAGCATTAACTGATTGACGCTGAACCCGGCTATTATGCTCCAGACAAGAAGCCAGGCAAGGCCCCACATGAAGACGGGATATCCTCCCCACATATCACCCAGACGGCCAAAGACGAGCAAGGTGCTGGCGATGACGAGCGAGAAGGCGGTGGCTGGCCACACACTGGCTGCTTGCGGGATGTCGAGCTCTCTGATCAGTGTTGGGAGGATGACGGTGAAGCCCGAGACGAAGTATTCCGTCAAGAATTGGGACATGGAGATGCTGAAGACGAAGATTATCTCGCTCCAGCGGGTTATAAAAATCAGAGGGCGCTCCCGGCCGAGACGCTCGATTTGGACTTGGAGGGACTCGTCAACTGCGGGTATGGATTCGAAAATGTCATGGCGATCCGGCAAAGGGTTGTCGTTTGGTAAAGGATCAACAACTTGAGATAGAGTCCTAGGGCTACATTCTCTCGACGGGATGGAAGGTGTTGCGGAGGTGTTGCTGGGAAGCCACTGGGGTGGTGATGGAGATAACGATGAGTGCGTCATTGTCTTTCGAATATCGGTCCCTGAATTTGCAAAGATGTGTAACGAACAGAGGCTTGGCTGTGACAAGGCAAGGGCAACGGGTCTTATACGAGTTCTTTGGGGTGTGAAGCTATCACTACATTTGTAATCAGAACGTGTAAAGGCGCGCATTTTCGAACCATTAACTTGGATGCTAGCCTGAATCCATCGTCGACAGCTCTCAAGTATTTGAAATGTTGTCCAGATACTGACGTATAAGTGCCTGTACTTATTCCGCGCAGCCGCCTCGCCGGGTGGCTTTGTATTTGTATTATCTTAGCACTCATCGTCAAGTTCCCTACTAACAACCGAGAAAACTATAGCCGGTTGGAAATCCCGAGCGACCTATCAGCTACACTGATTGGAAATGATTGAAGTTGAAACTACATTATTACAATTCCAACCCTAGTAAGGCCTGCAAAGCTGGCTAAACGAGGTGTCAACGGATATAGACTGGCGCTTATGCACGACATGCGTCTTGGCTGCCTATATGGGGCTAGCTTAATCAATCTGCTGTGAGTGGGAAACGAAATGCTACCCCCTCCCTGTCACCTCACATTGCACAAGATATGTGACCGTCTGCACCAATAGCTAGACATCCCTCCGGCTATGCAATGACTTACACATGTTCCTCTTTGACAGTCGCTGTTTTCCTCTCCTATGACAACTTCACGACTACTCTTTCACACTTCAAGTGTAGTAAATAGCTAGAGCACCAGCTGGTATAGCCCTGCCGGCTAGGCCAGTGTAGATAATCCCGGGACCCTGTGTAACTCCCCGATATTTTACACTTAAAGCACTAAATATGAACGACGTCATCCTCCATCAACTTTGTCAGCAAGTAGTCACATTTCAAGCGCAATATCAGGAGTTCCTCCTCAACTCTACACACATTTCAATTGTCAATATCCCACCAACATATGCCACAGAATTTTCAACACTACATAAGTAATACAGCACCTCGCATATTTATGGCCCAAATGACTGGCCCCACCACATCCCACAATAAACCTTGCACGCTTTGTCAAACCCCCCGCCCCGTCCTCATCCGATGCCAAATCGATGCAAGTGGAAAGTGGCACATGGTATGTCCGGGAATGTGTTGGCAAAACGTATCTGGTCGCGTTGAGGACGCGCAGGGAGTGGAGGGGCAATTCCCTCACTACCGATATGGAGGCACATGGAAGAATAAGCATCCCGATGGACCCACCAGCGGCAAGAAACCAAAGAGAGTGAAGGCGCGGCAGAGGGAGCAAAAGGCGAATCGTGACAGAGAAGCCGGTGAAACACGCGATGATGGTCGGCGATGGGAAGATGATGAGGATGATGCAGCCAATTGATTGGCCTACCACATGCCGCACCATTTTACAGATGTCGACAGCTGCCTGGGAACTCTGTCCGACGGCAGCGAAAACCAACGCGCGAGGCCTGCCAACAATTTAAATCCGGATTATCTTGCCTGAATGGTCGGCACCGGTTACGAGTTTGTGTCACAAAGAGCATATTGGGCAAACCCTGGCTCTTGGGGTTTGCCGTCGGCCAGAGGAGCGCCGGCACATCATCACCGTCAAAGAAAATAATCCCGACTCCCTGGGTGCCCCCAGGCGGTGCCCCTCAGGCGCTTATACTCTGTCCTAGTGCCGTCTTCTTCCACGGATGATCCCTGCCACAGGAAAGCATCCGATAACTCGCTTGTAATCAAAAGCTACGAGGGCCATCACACACCCTGAGATCATCCACCTATACCTTTGCGAGACGGTGCATGGCATGCGGAAGCTGGAGTTCCAAAGATTGACGAGACGAATGTTACTTGCCAATTTCCATCCTTTCTGCCGTCAGTCAAAACTATTTGTCTCCCAAGTGCAGTTCTCAAATGTTACAGGCCGCTTTATTTAAGGGATTGAGACGCTTGAAGTTTCTCATCCAGGGATGCAGGGTGCCTTTTCGGTTGACTTGTTCAAACTCACCGTAAAGCGTGTATTATTACAGTCTCAGCGTTCTATGATCATTGATTGCCAGCAGCCGGATCTCCCTGCGCACTCTCGGAGTGTGAAAGCCCACCTGCTGTGATTGATCTGTCATGCTCGTGATTGAATGGGAGAGGACAATGCGCACACAGAGCGGCAATGTAGAGTAGATATTTTGGATGTTTAGAATTGTCAAGAAAAGGTGAGTGATGACTTCAGGGTCGATACCTGGACTCTGCGATTGTACTGATTGATCCATGTCGGCGTCAACGGCTTCATCACTTTGGCAGCCTGCGACAAGTACCACCTCGACCATTGGCGTTGCACGTGATGGGCGCACAAAGTGGCTTGCGCAAACATCATCGTGATGAGCGACATTCTTGCTTGAAAGATGTCCTGTTGAAACACAACCTCCTCCAGCCTACATTAGACATTAAGGGCTGGCTGACGCCAGTCTCAATGTTCGCTCCAAAGAGATCTACTCCTGGTACCGAAGCAAGAAAGGAATCGTTTCTACCACCTGCCAATCTGCTTCATCGTCACCATCGGGGTCCGCGAAGAGCCTCAGGGCGCTGGCGAGAATTAAGTACCTGCCAGCTGGCAGGAGTTCCCCATTGGCGAGGAAGCCTCCGAATGTGACCGAGATGCCACTCGATGCTGCGAGGATGGCATAAGGCGAGCCCCAGGTCTGTCCGTATGTCTTGCGGCCGAGCCACTCCTCCGTGGGTAATGCATTTGAAGAGTTGCTGGGCGGGTCGATTATCCCGCTCGACATGGCAGCCGGCGCCACGATGTCGAACCGGAGCACCTTGGCGGGAAGGTAAGGGTTGACGTTCATCGAGAGATTGTCCCATGAGGAATTGCCTGGGGTACTAGGGCGCGCAAGAGTGACGACTTCCTCGGCGTCGAAACGAGGCCAGAATGTGACGGCCTCTTCATCGATGATCACCCCCTCACGCATTGAGCCGGCGTTGCCGACGTAGGGGACGGAGATGGTATCGCCGTTCGTCGAGTTGAGAGTGATGTATCCGCTGTAGATGGGCCAGCGTGCTTTCTCGACACCTTCTGGCGGCGTGCATTGCACGGTAATCCTGGCTTCGCCTCCCGCGCTGACAAATACCTGGTCTGCTGCAAAGGTGATGTCGGCGTATGCATCAATGACCTCGAAAGGCGCGTTGGCGAGCCTGCCCTCCTGTGTCATTGAGTATATTGTCGAGACCGATGTGTGACCAAGCTCGTACACCGCGTCCGAATCGCCAGTATTGTGCAAGATGAAAGTGACCTCTTCGGGGTGGTTGTCGCTGTCGTTGAAAGAAATGCCGGAAACACTCAGAACTCCCTTGACTTGCGCAGCATCCCACAGCTGGATAAGCCCAGCGCCAGCTTGCAGCGGAGACTGTGGGCCCCGTGGCTGGATCGCTGTGCTGGCAAGCAGGTTTTGAAGTGTGCTGGGATCCGAGGTGTTGCGTGCCTGGCTAAGGAGAGCTGCGGCTGCGGCGACAAAAGGCGCAGCCATCGACGTACCTCCAAGCGTAGCGACCCCCTGGCCGTTCTGAAGGTAGGTGGACATGATGCTGCGCCCTGGACCGCCAAAGGTCGGGCCGCTCCTCAGGTCGTACGTCGGGCCCCAAGTACTGTAGTTTGATACTTGCCCACCCGTCGCCTCGTTGTTGCTCCAAACTACCCGTGGATCGGCTTTCGAAGGGACAGTCATGGTCACAGTGACGTTCTGACCCCCAGCGAGAGCATCTATCCACTCCTTGGCTGTTGAGGTGGTGGTCGTCGCGACAAAGGCCGTCGGGTCATCATTGATGATACTGCGGATCCTTTTTCGTGATGAAGCGTGTCAGGTCTGGGGCGAAAAAGGCATTATCATCCGAAAGCGGAACCACTTACTGCAATTCCGTACCCCAAAACATCATCAAGGCACCACCCTTGGCAATGATGTTCTGCCGCTGTGCGCGGAAGTAGCACCCTTCTGGCCTGTCTAAGCTGACTAGGACAAGATAACCAGAAAGATCCGGGACACTGTCGGGAATGGGCGTACATCCCGTGACGGTCGTGTTGCCAATCATGAAACCATGCAGGTTAAGCAGAGGCAATGTTTCCTCATCAGCGCCACTCTCGAACTCGTAGCGCCCTTTCAAAAGCGTTGCCCAACCGAATTCTTGGGGCTCAGCATCGCCAATTGCGTACTCAGCCAAGGCGAAGACGGCCGGTTCCTCGACGGGGTCGTACGACGAAATTGAGCTCACAAGCCGACCCTCGGCGGGGCTGACAGCGTTAAACAGGGTGCCACTCAGTCCATCATTGCCGATGGCAACAAAGACAGGCACGCCAGCCTCAATGATCCTCGTTGCTGTAAGGGACATGACGCTGTCCGGAATGCCGCCTGACAGTCCAACGGACATGGTAATAATGTCGTTGCCGTCGTCAAAGGCCCGCAACATACCGGCGACGATGCTCTCTTCAGTTCCCCAACCAGAGCAATCCATTGAGCGATACGCGCCGAGCCTGGCGTCGGGTGCTGCGCCGGTGAAGCCAAATTCATTGGGCAGGGCGCTGATGATGCCGGCAACGTGGGTCCCGTGTCCGTCACAGTCCATGGGGTCGTCGTCGGGCTCCGGAACACGGATGCCATCGGGGCCGAAGAAATCGTCGAAACCAACCGCGTCCCATCCGTGAGTGATAATGCAGTCCGGACCAATGCAGCCGCCCAGGATTGGGTTAGAGTAGTCGATGCCAGTGTCGACCACGCCAATCCGGACGCCCTGGCCCGTGAAGCCTGCCTTGTGCAGCAGGTCGATCTGAGACATGGCGTGGGGGTAATACGGCTCGTCGACATCTCGCCGTTGAACTTTTGATGTGTTGTTCAGGCCGACGAAGCCCTTGACTTCTTCGTCGGGCTTGGAGACGGCCCTGACAGGCCACACTTGTCTGATGGTACCGGTTGCGGCAAGAATGACACCCTCGAGTCCTCCGGGCGTGTTGTGGCCTTCGTTCACAGTGAAAGAGACGCCGCGAAAGAGCTTCGATTCAATGCTTTGGCGGATGCTGATGGTGATGTTCGCCGCGTTCAATTTGTTGATCAATTGTTGGTGCGCCGCGCCATCCTCGAGTTCTGCCATGTAAACACCAAGGTCCTTATTACGGGGGTCTGTGGAATCGTCGAGGCGTGCAGAAGTCAGCCCGAGCGCGCCCGCCAGCGCGAGCGCATGTTGTATCTGAACCATGTCTACCAAGGGACACGAGTGCAAGGCCTGCCGACCAAGAGAGAAGAAGCTGAGATAAAAGACGACGACTGAGGTCGGGGGCATCACTCCGTCTTCAGGGCCTCAACGACCCCAGCGAGACTTGGGTTCTCCACGTACCCGCCCCTGGCAAGCAGTCAGATGTTCCCATGCCGGCGAATACGAGGTCGCCCAAGCGAAAGCTCGGAGGTGCATTCTTGGCGGGCAATGACCCATTAAAAGCTAATAAGCGACGACGGGCCAGAAACGATGGCCATGCAACGTATGCTGTCGTCCAGCAGATCTCAACGTCTTGCCTATGAATAAGTCTCATGGATCTGCAGCCACGATGTCTACAAGTCCCAGTGCACGTCGCGATATATATGTGTGGCAGAGAAGAACTGCCACGGTTCACAAGACCAAGCTCCTTAGCTATCTTGGCGGGGCTAAAAACCGCGAAAGCGGGTACCGTGGCCGCCCGTAGCAGCGCAACCTGCCCTTGATGCCGGTCGGAAATCAAATAGGTTTCTAAGAAAGCATTATAACCATTACTAGGAATTTAAATATTGGTATGCTACTACGTTAAGTATGTTGGTGTAATCCCTTAAGAAGCGCCCCTTGTAATAATCAGCAAGTGAGAACACGCAATACTTCATCAACCTCGAGCAATGTGCCTGTGAAGATTATCTAATGTTGGATGGAATGAAGCAACCGATCTCCAAAGGGTTTGCAACGTCGTATTCCCACGGTACTTAACGATAGGACCTACCTGCCTAATATAATAGTTGATTGGTACCATCTCGGTGACACTGTGCTCATCATTCCAATGTGCTTTCAGTTGCTACACAGCTTCTATGCTATCCCCTTTTCAGGCTCGTCTTTAGCCAGGCGCATGGCTAGCTGCGCTCTCTCTTCCACATTCATGGCTGTCAGATCGACGGCCACTTCATCTCCAAATTTCTTCCCAATCTCTTCCAGTGTGAGTCCCTTTGTCTCTGGGAATAGAAAGTACATCACAGCTGCGCCAATAAGAGGCAGTACGATGAATATCACGTAGTATTTCCAGCCGATAGTTGTGAAGGCGACAGGTGCGCACATGGTATAGATGAGGGACATGCAAAATAGCGCCGATATGCTGAAACCAGCGCCTTGGGTGCGAATCGAAGTAGGAAAGAGCTCGCTGGCATATACATAGGAAGTGGCGTCCATAGAGCCAGCGAAGAAGGTAACAACTGTTGAATAATTTCGTTATCAACGCGAACTAAAAGACATCAGAATATAAGTGAACTTACATAGGTATAAGAAGAATACGCCAAATCCGTTTCCGATTCTATTGTCTGTGTTCCCATATCTCGCTAAACACGCCGTAAAACCAGCGACCGAGATGGCGCCGCCGATCTATGCGTTGTTAATTAGCACGTTTTGAAGATAGCAGCAGTAGGAGGAATGTCATGGAATGCATACCTGCCCTATTACCATAGTAGGAACTCGTCCAAACTTGTCAAGCCATAAAGAGTTCATGTAGTTCATGAAGCCTGCCCAGCTATCCCAGACAGCGTACAATAGTAGGGGAAGGGAGCCATATAGACCCAGGCCATTGTACAAGAGAACCTGGTAGTTGTTGATCACGAGACACCCGGTAGACTGCACAAGACCTCTGTGAATATGTGATCAGTCTACTTGACTCCGTCGACAACGTCTGCACATAACTTACAGGGTAAGAAATCCGAAGAAAAGCCGTTTCCGGCAGGAGGTCCTTCGGAACAACAAGATCCATCCCTTCAGCCAACCTTGTCTCCATCCCTCTGCTCGCTCAAGCTCAAGTTGCTGACGAATCTGATAGAACTCTTCTCGCGCCAGAATATCATCCTGTTCACCAGGCACGCGGTGCAGATCTCGCAGAACTCGGAGTCCTTCTTCGTACCGATCTTTGGCCATGAGATATCGCGGAGACTCAGGAAGCCATAGAGATCCGATGAGCAAGCAAAGAGGGGGGACTACCTGTAGCGCGAGACACAAACGCCATTGCGCGTCTGGCGATGAGAGGTAGAAAGACCCAAACCCGGTCCATCCAGCCAAAGCCTTGAACAATTTATCAGCTCATTACATACACACAGGAAAGCGGAAGTCACTTACATATCCAACGCATAGTATGAATCCATGGGTTCCGACCATGCGCCCTCTCAAGTGAGCTGGGGAGATTTCGCTCTGGTACAATGGCGTGATGACATTGACCATGCCGACGCCCACGCCCATTAGAAATCTGCCGACGAGAAACATTGCTATGTGTACCGATGCGGCCTGGATGATGCCCGCAATAACACACAACACCGATGTCACCTGTATTGCCACTCTGCGTCCAAATGCATCGCCCAACCAAGTCATCAAGATGCAGCCTAGGAGGCCACCAGCGGCGAATATGCCATTGGTGGCACCCGTGATCCGTGAGCTTTCGGCGGCGTTGGCGCCATACAGGTCGATTCCAAAGTACTCGAAAAAAGAGTTGAGCCCTAGCACGGCTCCGATGATCGCCGAATTATAACCGTAGGTCAGCGAGCCAAAGGTGACTAGAAACACAATGAGAAAGTTGTATCGGTTGGCTGTGGACGTCATCGTAGACATTCTTGAGTGCGATCTGAACTACCAGGCGATGATGGTGGGAGAAGAGACCTTGCCTCAGATTTGGCTGTGATTCCCTTTTTAAAAGGGCCTCGATGGACATACTGGGTTCGTAGCTGGATATAGGCGCTGTAACCTCGGACTTCAAATCCGAGGAGAACCTATACATTTGCGTTACATTTCCGCCCCGCAGACTGGACGTGTCAGCACTAACATTGAATGCTATGGGAGGCCAGCCGGCAAATGTCGCCCCTCACGAGCATGCGATATTTAGCTGTGGTGTTGCACGAATGAGACGTGGACATGACCATTTTTTAAGCTTAGCCCCGCTGAACCTGGTCAGTATTGATGGGACTCCGGGGCTAAGCTGGGTATTAATTGAAATTGATTCTACGCCATTGTCTATAAGAGAGTAAGCATTTCGTATGGCTGTAGGGGGGCCTGAAGTTCACTGTGGGACTGTGGGCACTTGATTAACAGTTCACGATCTGCCTCGCCTCATGCACGAGACAGATATCTGGGAGCAGCTAAACAGTGCTCCTTCTCGCGTTCTCGAGAGCAATGCAAGTCCAAATATGCGTGAAACAAGATACCTCAGCAATAAATCAAGGGCCAAATTGAGTCTGGTAGGAAGCAGGAGCGCTGGACTGCTGGATAAGATGCGCTGATCATTGACTGTGGGGGTGGTCATTAGTCTCAGGGTCGGTGATTTTGACCGGGAAACGCACCTGGGCATGGGCCCACATGTGCAAGCTCGTGGTACGTCAACAGCTAATAAAACAATTTCCTGGATAACTGTCGACCCTGGATCCCACTAACTAACCAGCGTTCCTATTGTATTCCTTCAGTGGCCGTGTTGCCTTTCGCCCGTGAGAACGAAAAGAAGAAACTTTTCTATCGCACAAAATGACAATCACTCACCCTGGTAAAGATGCCTGCCATAGTTGGTGGTCTACTTGAAACAGGGATGAAACAAAAGTATATCTGTCCAGCCTTCTATTTCTCAATAAGTACCACTCTCTGCTCCTCCACGCACAATATCTTGAAGGTGTTGTCAATTACATGTAAAATCACGACGCAGGCGACCATGTTGTCTTGCGGTGAATTCGCTTCGATCTCGTCTGCATCAAAACCGTGCTGGACTTGTGTGCGGCGACGTGTCAAATGCGATCTCGGCCTTCCCACCTGTTTCAAATGTAAGAGCAACAATCGCGAGTGCCTAGGGTATGGCTTGAATAAACCAATAGTCTGGACTGGAGTGTCGTGCCGCAAGAGGGCCAACAGCCGAAGGCTCAATGGGTCATGCGTGATTCCGACCTCGACAGAGTTACCTCGGAGCACTGATGCCGGCTACCAAATCCCCCACTCCAACGCGAATGTTTCTGCAAACCCCACAGATCCCGTTTTCCAGGATTTGAGTCTTGGCGCCAGAAGGAACGTCGAATACTGTGAGTGAATCTCGGCAAATAAATGGACTGTCGTGATGTGAAAACTGACGCATGGCTTCAGACTTACGAGAGTGCTGCAGCGAGTGCACTATCTATGGTGATGACTTTGGCAATCCCTTTAAGCAAATGCTACTGCTGATGCCACATAACACCGTATTGCAAGACATTATCGTCGCGATCTCTGTTTATCATCAGGCACGTGCTGGTGCTTCGCCCGTCCCAGCGGAACAAGACTTGGCGAGCTCTCTGGGTAAGACAAAGCCAGAAACGACTTCTATCGATCAAGCGACTGTTATGATACACGCGTATAAAGCAACACATAGCCTGCGAACCGCCCTAACTAGCGGAGACTACTCCGAAGCAGTGGTGGCGTCGTCATTCCTATTCACATGGCTCGATATGTTGGACACGGAACTTCCCTCGTGGCATCACCATCTCGCTGGCATGAAAGACCTCATGTGTCTTCAGGAAACCAAGGATGCATCAGCGTCGGCCAGGTCCTCTGTATTCCACGGATTCTTCCGCGAGGCGTTTGCCATGTATGTTAAACGTCCTCCTCTCTCACCCAAAGCTCAGGTGATTGTTGCCTTTCTTAAGTTTTGATTTCACTAATCTAGTGCTAGAATATCTATATTCGGTTCAACATTGAGCAGGACCAAAATAGATCCTGCTCGAGAGCTTCCACAATTTGATTTGGGCGCTGTCCTGGGGCGGGCTCAGAGCTGGAGTTGGACTGGATGCCCCGCTGAGCTCATGGAGGTTCTACATGCTCTGAATGGGCTGCAATCCCACGATCAAAGACCCCTCCGGAAAGACGTGGAATCCACTCTGAACCGACTCCAGAGATTCTCTTGCTCAGATTGGGCGCTGCACTTCCCCGGTAAAGACCTTCATGACCAACGACTTCACATGGCCTCGGCCTACAAAGGAGCTATCGCGATCTACGCATCACACGCCCTTAGCGAGCATCGCAATAACACATTAGTGATGGAGGACATAGTCGACCTCACTTTGCACCATCTCAAACAGATTTCGCCAAGCGACTCGCATTTCAAGGGTATCCTCTGGCCGGCCTTCATTCTCGGAGCAGAAGCACGTCTTCCGGAGCAACGACTGTGGATCGCGAATGCACTGGAGCAGCTCTACGATATGATACATATGTGGAATATCAAAAGGGGGCTGTCGGTTCTGCGCCGACTTTGGGCGCGCCCACCTCCCTTTCACAGGAGGTCGTGGCTCGAAGAGGTATATGACATGGACGGAAAGCTAATGCTAATATAAAGAGCTTCACTATTCCAGATCTATCCGGGTCACCATATATTCGTCCTCGCAAATAAAACAAAAATGTTCGCTTCGCTAGTGAAAGCTTTGAAACGCTAAGGTCTACATTACTTCCTTCCCACCAAGTGGCGGTCAGACTGCATGGTAGAATTGCCAGCAATGGGCCCGTCACGAAGGGCGTCCTTCTCATCTACAGTGAGCCCACTTTCAGCCTTCTCTACTCTGATACCCAAGACCACTAGTACAATAGCCACACCAGCACAGCCAGTCCCAAGAAAAAAAGCCGTCTTGTAGCTAGCTCTGGCACCCAGATAGGCAGTCTTAGCCACTGCTAAGTCCGCCCAACCGAGGAAGAAGGCAATGCCCAGGAACACGAGACCATTGACGCACGCGCCGGCAAGGCCCTGCTCATGCTTGGCAACGTTCGTAGTAATGAAGATGCTGCTAACGTTGTACGAGATGTCGATGCCAAGGGTGGCGCAAACCATGGCTGGGAACACCCAAGGCCAATAGCCCGGTTGCTCTGGCATGATGGCAAACAGGAGCACGCAGACCAGGAATCCGCTGGCTGAGAGAAGTAATAATAGCGTCCCAGATAGTCGATGCAGCGTCATACCCCCTACCAAAGCGATAATGATCCCTCCAGCGGCCAGAGGGGCGAACCAGAGGGCAGCGAGGAACGAAGGGACGTTGAGCACTCTCTCGATGCTGCTCCATAAGTCAGTAGGCTTTCTCCTTTTGTGCAAGAGTGACCACTTACTAAAAGCTGGCATAGAAGAGATATATTCCGAAACAACCATAAACGAGGAACAAGTACAGAAACAAAGTGACCGTATGCTTTGGGGAGAATATGCTTGCAGGCAGAAGTGGATGTGTAGCTCTCCTCTTCTCAACATAGACAAAGCCAACCAAGAACAGAATGCCGAGGACGAAAGTCACAATGATCTGTGGCGAGCCCCAGCCACCTCTAACATGCGAGCTCTCAGTGATCGCATAGACTAATAGGAAGATGCCTGGTATACTGCTTGCGCAGCCCCACCAGTCCATTGACCCTTGCAGAGCATGCATATCGCGAGGTATGCAAAAGAATGACATGAATCCCGTGACAGCAAGAGACATGCTGACTATCCAGAAGAACCATCCCCAGTGTATAACCTGGCCGCTTAGACCGGCAACGAGGATTCCGGCAAAGAAACCAAACGGTGCACAGCCTCCGTACAGGCTGAAGACAAGGTTTTTGCGAGGGCCTGGACGGTAGGTGCTGCTCAGTAGGGCCAGGCCGGCTGGGAGGTTCGCGGCGGATCCCAGCCCTTGGAAGGCCCTCGTGACGAGAAGCATGGCTAGATTGTGGCTGAATCCTCCGACCAGAGTCCAAATGGATAGCCAAACGATACTCGTCAGGAAAACAGCACTAGCGCCGTACATGTCGCAGAGACGTCCAAAGGGCAGCAGGAAGGCGCCAGCCACAAGAGTGAAAATGCTGGCCGGCCACGTCTGACTCTCGGATGGTATGTGTAGTTCTCGCACAAGGCTCGGAAGGAGGACGTTCATCCCGCTGATTAGGAATTCCTATCGAGGTAACAAGTAAATACGACAGTTAGCGAACGTCATTGGCTGGTTCGTCAGAGCGGACAACATGCTGCTGCAAAATGCCAAGCAACAACACCCGGCTGTAGTCAAAGGGTTCCCGGGGGAGGGGGAGGGGGCGTGGACAGGATGGCGAAGGGGCTTACAGAGACCAGATTGGATGCAAGTATAGAAAAACAGAAGCCGACTTCCATAAAGATGTTCTTGAAAACTGCAGGTCTCTTTCTCCCAAGCTTTTCGATGTCGCCCTGACTGGAGTCCATCAACTCTCTGGAGAGTTGGTCGTCGTGAGTTGGGTGTACTGAGTCGACCGCCTGCTCGGGGTCTGCCATGACGATTGTAGGAGCGCTATGCATGCGAATGAAGACAAATTTCGTGGTCTGTGATAATGTAATTAAAGGCGCAGCCAATGTTCGTCACACGTCGGCATGTAGTGCTGTAGAGCAAAATCAGATGTCACATTGAAATAGAGCGAAACACATTGCTAAATGTCATTATGAAGTAGATAGTTGGCCTGAAAACCAAAGCAGCTGTGCGTGGGTCATAGCATCTCGACGAGGTGACTCTATCCACAACGCTATTAGCCCAGCAACGCGCGGTTCGTTTCCTGGTCTTAGCTTCGAAAGCATCCAATGGCAAGACATTTCGTGCGGGCTGGCCAGGGTCTTTGTCCAAAAAGGCAGTTAGGATGCATTTTCAAAACGTGGAGGCAGACCCGCCAGGATGGGGGATCGAGAAAGGCGGGCGACCTGTGGAGCTGCGACTTTCGGCGGGTGAAACAAGGTTCGTGGACCGACTCAGACAAACTTGAGTGATCTGCCGGGAGGCGTCAGTGCTCCTGATTGATGCTCGCACTTTTTTGACTCTTTTCGTTAATCTTTCAGTCTGCCGAACCAGCCACGAATATGTGACTGGCCGGTTGGCATGAAACTTCACACCCAATCAATGCAACAGTTCTGGACATTCTACGACGTCAAACGGTGCTCGTTTCTCGTCCTTGCCAAGCACATAATTTCTAAATTCGCAACCTGCACAGCAACATGATAAACGTCTACAATGAGAGACACTACGACAGACCGCGTTGGCAATGACAGTGATCAACCCATTCGCTGATCAGATACTTTCTGTGCGCATTAATGTCTGCTCATCGCTCGCAACTCACAGGGCGCAGGAAACTGGCGTGTTGGTGAGGCAGAAATAAATCTCCCACGTTTTGCTCATCAACGACGCATTATTTTCCTGTGGCTCTATCTCTATCTAGCTGGCCTAGAAACACTCGTTCTCACGCATCCCCCATCTTCCCTCTTTTGAATTAATGATTATCCTTATCATCAAGTCTCATTCTTTACCACTTAGTAGGTGTGAGCCTGACCTCCCCCTTGCCGTGAAGCTTTTTCACTAACCGAGATCGACCAGTCAGCCATGAATGCAGCAAACTCCCATCGAGCATCCTATCATGATTTTAGTGGCTTGTCTGGCCCCACTACGCGTCGAAAGTCAGCTGCAGTTATAGCTCAGCAAAGCCGCACGTTCGTTGCAGTCGACCACGCCGAGTACCGGGCCAGATGCGACCTTGCTAGGGACTCTGGGGCCTCGTCCGGCGTCTACGATATCGAATGGGACAAGGGGCACGAGCACACCCAACATGGCTCCATTGGCTTTCGAGAACAGCTGAGGGTTATGGCCACAGTTTACGCTTACCGAGATGCGAACTGGATCATCGCAATCCTCTTCGTTGTCGGCAGCATTTCCTTTACCATCAACGGATTCTTCGGTTTACTGCCACTAGTGGCCCCTTTGACAGCCTTTCCAACGGAGGCAGCCATTGCAGCGCCTGTCACAAACGCGATCGGAGCGACCTTATTCGTCACGGCTGGCTTTTTGACCATGCCCGCCATCTGGAATACTGCCAATGGCACCATTGAGCCTGTCTCGCCATCCTCGTCCTCGTCTTCCAAATTTGAGGGAGATGTGGAGCAGACGAAGACCTATCAGCCTGCGCTGCTGAACAGCCCCTCTTGGGTATGGCTGCCCAACTGGCGCATCCTCAGGGACGCATTAAAGACAACACCCTTCCAGTCAGGAGTTATGCAGCTCTTTGCAGGCGCTGTATTGACGACCAGTGTCGTCTTCGGGTTTCCGGGCGTGCTTGCTCCTGACGACCTTCTCGGACTGTCCACATTTGTCTTCACACCTTTGCTTATTGGCGGGGGAATATTCACCATATCCAACATCATGCTGCTGCTGTTTGTGCAGGAGCGCTGGTATAAGCCCCGCTTCAAAACAGCTGCTTGGCAAGCGTCGATGTTCAACGTTATTGCCTCGATTCTTTTTGCCATTACTGGTGTTCTATTTTTAAGTGGAGATACCCTGGAAGGCTCTGTGGCATCGTTCATTGGAAGTTGGGCGTTCTTGATTGGGAGCGTGATACAGTGGTACGACGTGATGGCGTTTTATTGTGGCTGACTTTGAGCAGGAGGGGAGGGGGCCAGGGTAAGGAGACACGATGGATTTGTGGGACGCTCGTTTCTCGAATGCTATTCTGATCCATGGCGATTTGTTATGTGGACTGCTTGGAATTGTTAGGATCAACAATGCATGCTTCGACTGGAGACAGCAACAATAACATCTGGCATGTCCCACAGCCAATGGAATCGACATATCTAGCTGTTCTTGGACTGATTTCATCGATTCAATGATTAAAGGGCCCGATGTGTGTTGATAGGATGGGTTTTCTCAGACGGATGAGAGCCATGTTATCCTTAAGTCCGCTCGTGTGCACAGATATTGTTGGTTTTACATGGTGCAGTTTGGTTGAATGAAGCTGGCGCTGTTTGGGAAGAGGCGGGAACGAGTTTCAATCACTAATCAGAATCAGCAATCAAGATCTACCATAGATTTACCATTAGCCCCGGAATTTCGGGACGCGGTAACGAGACACCTTCTTAGCTACTCACCCATTCAGCCAATCAGGTTTGCCCGGCATGTTGAAGGCCGCCTCAATTCTCGGACCAACTCGCACCTCTCTTCCTTTATTCCCGCGAGTCGCGCGGCGTCCCCGTCCTCCAAAGCTGTTGCCGCAACATCCTGTGCGGTGTGGCCAACGCGCCAAGCGAAGAAAGATTCATGCACATGCACATATTACCTACCATCCTGTGCTTGACACCAATGCTTATTCATTGTTGGCATCCCAACAGGCCGCGAGGTGCGCACCCAGTCCGCGAGACGCTAGGTGCGCATCAATCGCAGCCGGCCGGGGTAGGGATCCTTGCCTGCACCGGGGATCGACATCCAGATTTATCTATATACTGGGGCGCTCCACTATGAACCTCATGTTCTGAAGACCTTTCTCATCTTGAAGACCTCGTTCTCCTCTCATCCTCCGCAGCCCCGTTCATCCCCCAATTGGCTGTCATCCTCACCTCAAAGCGAGCTGGGTCACATCTGCCATACCATGCCTCACGATGAACAGCCCGCAGGTCTTCGGCAAAACGGCCAAGCAGGCAAGAAGCAGGATGTCAAGTCTGACGATGGCTTCCCCACCTATCAGCTTACCATCCTCGCGATCTGCCGCTTCTCGGAGCCCATAGCATTCAACTCAATCCTGGCTTACACCTACATCATGGTGCAGGATCTCAACGGCACCGATGTCAACGCCTCGTTCTACGCCGGTCTCCTCGTCTCAGCCTACGCAGTCGCTGAGGCCCTGACGTCTATGATATGGGGAGCAGTGTCAGATCGATATGGACGGAAGCCCGTCGTACTGCTTGGTCTCTGCGGGGTAGCGATTTCGAGCCTTATTTTTGGCCTTGCCAAAACGTACTGGGTGGCCTTACTGGCACGGTTCGTTGGAGGAAGCCTGAACGGAAACGTGTCTGTGATGCAGACTATGGTGGCAGAGATGGTCAAGAAGCCCGAGCATGAACCACGAGCATATGCCGTCCAGCCGTTCGTTTGGTTTCTCGGCAGTATTATTGGGAGCGCGATGGGTGGCTTCCTAGCCCAACCCGCGAAGTTCTATCCTGACGTCTTCTCTGAAGATGGACTTTTCGGGCACTATCCATATCTCCTGCCCAACCTGGTCTCAGTCGCCGTCATCGTCATTGCTGTGATTCAAGGCATCATCTTTCTAGATGAAACAAACCCCCAATTCATCAAGGAGAGCGCGGAGCAGGGGCATGCCATAGAGAGCGAGCGAGACGACGAGAACACCCCTCTGGTTCGGACAATAAGCCAGCCAAGATCCATCATGGAAGAGATTCGCCACGGTAGCAGACCATTTATCGCAGAGGATGGGCTGCCGACAGCAGCCGATCAGCGATTCGACCTCCGACACAACTCATTTGGGACCATGCACTCGATACAAGTACGGCCCGATCTTCAAGACTTGCAGCAAGACATTCCACAAGCAACAGGGCCAGTGGAAAGCCAAGAGAAGGCCTTCAACTTCGCTGTCATCATGCTCATTCTCGCACTGGTCATTGCTGCCTTTCATCAAATGGCATTTGGTGCCATCCTACCCATCTATCTTCTCGACTCGCCGTCATACAACTCTACCATCGCCCGATCGCCTCAGCTGGATCTTTCAGGAGGTATGGGCTTCAGCCTGCACGATGTCGGTGGCTTCCTCGCAGTTAACGGCTTCATTGCTCTTTTCATACAAGGCGTCATATTTCCCTTCTTCGTCGAGGGTACAGGTGTCTGGCTATCATTCTTGATCCCGACGATTCTTTATCCGTTGTGCTATGTTTTAATGCCGTTCCTATCACTACTCCGGCCTGTAGGACAGACCGGAGAAGGTCCTGATTCTGTAACCCTATCCGTTGGCATTTACGTCACACTGTTCCTGCAGAACTTTTTCGGCATCATTCTTACACCATGCGCACTGATATTGCTCAAGAACGCGTGTCCATCACCCTTGGTTCTCGGTCGCGTCAATGGCCTTGCTATGAGTGCTGTATGCATCGCAAGAACAATCAGCTCGCCTCTGGTGGGCGTCTTCTACGATGTCGGTGGCAGCGCCACTGCTTGGGGTGGGTGTGCCGTGGTCGCGATCTTGGGTGCAATTCAGCTTTGGTGGGTCCCAAAAAATAGAGTAGTAGGCAGTGGCCCAGAGGCAGTAGAGGTGCATGTGGAGAGTGCGTTTGTCGGTCACCACGAGCATGACGGGATGTATGGGGAGATTGCTGTTTTCGATGATGGGGATGACGGGGATGATGGCGATTCCGGCGATGATGGCGATAACGGGAGTACATAGGAAAATTTTGTTTGCTCTTCGAAAATTCTAGCTAATAGAGGGTCATCTCAAACAGTCCTGGCCTAGAAGGAATACCTATCACGTGAGGATCGGTGAGATGTGAAAAACCGTGCACTTCAGCTGCATCCGGAAGTAGTTGGCAATATTCCACCTAATTTGTAAAATTGGAATTTGGCGCGGCCTTCTTGACATTTATTTGCCTGATCCTAAGTCCATGGTACCTATTTAATCCAAGTCCCTCGCTCATGGTGTAAAACCCCCGTGATTTACCTTGTTTCGATGTGCACCATGGATCTGTTCTCCTCAAAGTTCAAGAGTGAGGGGGAAAAGGCTTATTACGACACTTTCTTGGCTGGATTGCGGGGGACAAACACAGTGCCAATGCAACGATACACGCTCAGAACTGCCCGAGATTGATGTACTGTACTCCGTAGCAGGCTTTTCATCTGCCGGAAACCAAGAACCAGCTGAAGAAAGACACCAGTGCCGGGGGTGACCATGTCTGTATCGTTGGCGGCGCTAAATCAGACAAAAAAAGGGGGCGTCATAGAACGTGGCGATGGCATTAGGATGGAATTGCAGGATCACCGTATGAAGACGGATTGAGTTGAGAAAGCTATCAACGTGCAAGACACTATACTATGTTGTCGTAATCGGCATGCGAGATCTTCTTAAATGCAAAGCTGGCGAGGCTGGGATGTCCCAATCCTACCGATCTCCGAAGGTCCGTATGCCGAATGAGCTTCGCTACACCCACGGCTGGGTGTACACTAAGCATACCGAAGCAGCACCGAGGCCGCGGACTTGAGCACCCTGTTTCGTGTGTTCATGCTAGCAGCAGGAGCAGCAGCAGCTAGAGCTATTGATGACGCCGATTTCTCTTAGTCTTCCTGTCAAAACTTCAGCCATACATGTAGTATATATCTGCCATGGTCCCTTATCCCAAACTCTCGAAGTTTACCTGCTCGGAATCTAAAGAGTTACTTTGTCAAGCAGTTTTATGCCCCGTTAATCGTCCCTTGTACCAACCCCAAATAGGACCATTGCTATCATGCCGTTCGTCGCCAAACAAGCTAACAGGAAGAGAGTGCTGATAGTGGGGTCAGGCTGGGCTGGGGCCACGATGTCAACGACTCTCGATGAACGAAAGTACAAGATCACTGTTGTCTCGCCTGAGGAAACGACCCCTTACACACCTCTTCTGGCCAGTGCTGCATGTGGTCTCTATGATTTCAGGTATGTGCACTTTTTCATTTGGAGAGAAAAACATCACTCAGGCCTTTGATGAGCGAGATAGCTGACATGCCGCAGTCTTGTGGAATCACCTATCCGCCATCAAAGAAGGGAAATCAGATACATCAAGGCCACTGTCGAAGACGTTGACTTTGAGAAGAAGGTCTGCCGTTGCAGATCCGCCTTTGACAATCTTCCACACGAAGGGCAGTTCTCTCTGCCTTATGATTACCTGGTCTTGGCGCCTGGCTGCACAAACAACACCTTTGGTACGCCGGGTGTGAAGGAACATGCCATGTTTGTCCGTACGGTGCGAGACGCCAAAGCCATCCAGGCCCATATTCGAAATTGCTTTGAGAGGGCATCGATGCCCGGCCTGACGGGCGAAGAGAGTATGTCGATGGGCATTCCCCCCTTCCTCTGGCGCAAAATCTTTTAACACTTCGCGTCATGCAGTCCGACACATCTTGCACTTTGTCATTGTGGGTGCAGGACCGACTGGTGTGGAGATTTCCAGTGAATTGTCAGATCTCTTCCACAACGATTTTGCACGGTTGTATCCTCACGTCAAAAAGCACGTCCGTATCTCCATTCACGATGTTGCGCCGAATGTATTGGGTGGCTTCGACCAACACCTGCAAGAGTATGCGATGAACAGCTTTGACCGTCGGGACGTTGAGGTGCTCACGGAAAGTCATATCGAAAAGGTCGACGACGGTGCTATTTACACTAAGGAACTCGGGAAAATCCCATGCAACACAGTCATATGGGCCACAGGTAACGGCTCAACGGCTTTGGTAGACGGGCTGAAGTGCCAAAAGACAGCGAAGGGCCTTCCTCGCCTGCTGACGGATGACTTCCTGCGACTCAAGGGCACGAATGGGGAGTCTATCCCTGACGTCTACGCACTTGGTGATGCGGCCGATGTGGATGGCGCCAGCTTGCCCACCACTGCTGAAGTGGCGTGCCAAAAGGCGAAGTGGTTGGGGTCTGCCTTGAACCAAGATTTCGGAGAGGGAAAGGTGAGCCATTTCCAATACCGGCAAGCCGCTGTGGTTGCGTATCTCGGACATAGTGACGGCGTCATCGCGGGGAAGAGCGATTATACGGGCGCAGAGGCTTGGATCGCGTGGCGATCCAAGAACTTCATGTGGACACGACAGTGGAGGCAACGCGTCCTGATTGTAGTGAGCTGGCTGCTTGATCGACTGACGGGGAGAGCCATCGCCCCGTGGTAATTGTGTCGGGACATGCCATGCTCGAGACATGGGTTGTTGGGGCCCAAGCCAACAGTCTTCTGACTCACTGATTGTCTCCCGCCCTAGAAGTTAGTCATTCTGATTCAAGATAATCGGGAAGTCACTGTCACGTTTACTACCTAGGTCATTCCGAGCAGACTTGATGTGTTTGTTTCTCCACATGACACTTCCAACTCGAAATAGAGCTCGTCACATTTGCTGCTCCCGCGCGCTATCGCTTATGAATCGAAGGAATCAAGTGTCTGCTCAGTTAATGGGGTGTGACTCAGCCAGTTGCCTTTGTCACAAGCTTACGGTCATTCAATATAAAACCAAATTCTTCCTTTGTACAGCAGGGCGCTGCATCAACGTCTCCTGGCTCCTTTCGTTCATCACGCGGCGTTTGACTCTCGCCAACATCGAGCCACAACTAAGCGGTAAGTTATATCTTGTATCGATCCCCACTTGTTTTGCGATGAGGTATCGAGATACACTCTGTCGATAAAACTGACACCGGTTCACTTCTCTTCCATTGTTCAGGTAATCAATTTCTCTTCGTTACGCTCTTCGAATATGCACATTTTCTCAACTTCCCAAACGGCCCTGGAGACCGTGTCATTATTTCTATCATTCGTTTGGGCTACCAAGACTGATCAGCATCCCCCAAACCGGCCCGGTGCCCCACGCAGCCCATACATCCAGTCACGCGATGAATATGGAGCATGTCCCGGGGGCCAGAGCAACGTCACCATTACTATCCAAAACGCCCAAAACAACCCACTATTCTTTTACGTGACTGGAAGGGATCCAAATGCCGACAGCAATTTCGTCGTCCTTCAGGGACAAGACGACTGCTACACGTGGTATACAAAGCCCGCATACGCAAATACCACCAATACGATGCCCTACTACTTTATTAACACGACCGATGAGAGCAACCAATTTCACAGGGACATACACAACAATGGCACTATCTCATTTGTTCTCCCAGGCTACATCAACAGCGCCCGCCTGTACATTTCTCGAGATAAGCTCCGGTTTGGCACCAATGTCGGTGGCCCAGGCGATGGCTTCGTGGAGCCATCCTCGACTAACGGAGCTTTGCCCGAATACAACATCACCTGGCAGTTCATCGAGTTCACCTACGGGGAAGGAGATTTCGTACTGAACCCTTCATATGTCGATTTCGCGGCGATATCGCTTGACCTTACTGTGCAGCCTGGAGAAGAAGGAGCAAGTTCGTACCAGGTTCCGGGGCTTGAAGCCGGCGCTCTTGACAAAATTTGCTCGCAGCTCGAGGCACAAAGCCAGGAGGACAACCAGAACTGGAAGGACCTATGCCTCAAGGACGGTGACGGCAATAACCTACGAGCTATTTCGCCGAACCAGTATCTTGCCCTGTACCCTAATGACACAATGAAGACTTACTACGACGAGTACGTCGAGGAGGTGTGGGCCAAATACAGTGATCAAAACCTGACGATCAATACTCAGGATCATGGACGTGGTGTCAAGGTTGAGCATGGCCACGATTTCACCTGCAAGGTTCAGCCGGAGGATGATCTGCTCTGGTGTACGAGTGTGGAGGTGCCCAGTGAGACTTATTCTTTCAGGAAACCATATACGTCTGAGATTATGGGCTGCGTACAGGGCTCTCAGGGTCAAGATTCTCAGGGCGTGAGCCCGTTCACCGTAACCGGAGGGAACCAGTCGTTTATTGTGCCTCGTCTCTGTGCGGCGTTTACTCGTAGCACATTGCTACTTCAAGGCGGCGATGTTCAGCCCAACAGCAACATGACTGCTGGCCGCTATTACACGGAGAAAATAACGAACCATTACAGCCGGATCATCCATGAGAATCTGGTGGGTCGCATCGGGTACGCCTTCGCCTACGACGATACTAACCCCATCTCTAACGACAATACAACAAGCAATGCGGGTGGGGTAATCCAGGTTGCAGACCCGCGACTTTTGTCAATCACAGTGAGATAAATTACTTAAGTAGATAGAAAATCCATCTCGATGCCCTCTGAGACCCGCAGATAGTCCCCACTCAAGGTCCCCACAGCGCCGTGACTTGTCCCGACTTGCTCTTCTGACCAACTCTCAGCAATGTTGTGAATGCAGGTGCTCGCACCAGTCCCAGAATTCTTTGGCCTTGCCAATCGCGATCGCCTTGAGAATATCATCCCTGACATTTTTCTTCTGCAACCTCCCGAAAGGCAGTACGTAAACACCATTTGTCTCAAGTCCGACCTCATTGGAGAATCCGGAGAACAACATTGTGTATGCACCCATGACTGCGGGATAGAAGGTTGGTTGCATAACAGCAAGCAGCCAGTTAGGTTGATGTTTCCACACTGTGGTGTTGATCATGCCAGGATTTTGGGCGACACTGACGATGCCCTCGGCTCCCCATCTGCGTGCGCCGTCGACGGCAAGGAACCAGTTGCCCGCCTTGCTCACCGCGTAGTCTATAGATGCGTTCTCTGACCCCGTCCCTGCGTCATTCATGCGGTCAAGCTCTGCCAGGTCAATTCCCCCGTGTGGCGCGAACCGCTCGATAATCATGGATGACGCCCAGATTATCCGCGTCGCTCCGGGCGCCGATGACCCTACAGCTACACGGAGCTGTGGGAGGAGCTCTTGCGTGAAGAGCAGCGGGCCTACGCAATTAACACCTATGGGTGTGTAAGTACATGACACGAGCGAGAAACTAAAAGGGTGTGGGATGAGGGTGATCTTGGGAGGTTGTGTAACAGACGAAGGAAGTAAGAGACGACGAGCGACAGATGCAGTGTGATGAACTAACTACCTACCAATATGGCCCTCCAGACCCTGCTTCGTTTTTGTGCCGGCCGGTGCGCCTGCGATGCCAGCATTATTCCACAGGATGTCAAGTCGTGATTCGCGTTGAGCAAAAGAAGCCGCCGATGCTTTAATCGTCGTGAGGTCGTTGAGGTCGAGGTGCAGGTACTCGAGCGTGCCATGATCGGGCTTGGTAGCTGCCTCGTCAACGACCTCCTTGATGGCGGCTCTAGCACGCTCCTCGGAACGGCATGCCAGGTAGATCTTTGCGCCGGTTGGGTACAGCAGTTTAACCAAGGCTAGTCCGATGCCTGAGTTGCCCCCAGTAACCACAAATACTCGGCCATCT
The DNA here is from genome assembly GCA_013435955.1 of Diaporthe sp. HANT25. Taxonomy (NCBI): domain Eukaryota; kingdom Fungi; phylum Ascomycota; class Sordariomycetes; order Diaporthales; family Diaporthaceae; genus Diaporthe; species Diaporthe sp. HANT25. The sequence continues at coordinate 478,173 of JACBFG010000040.1, read as the reverse complement.
TGGCGCGGCAGATCGGCCTCGGTGAATGTCGGCTTGGGCGGAAACCATTGATCTTTGATGTCGACAAGCCGGTCGTATGACAGATGGCTGAAGAGTTTTGTGAAGTCAACGATGGTGTTTGGCATCCTGATTTGATGCGGGATATTCGCGATGTCGTCGTGATTTGGAATGTGCGCACGCGCGTGTGTATGAGCCGATGTTGGTTCGAGTCGGGGGTTAGCAGTTTTCATGTGACATGTCCGAGCTGCGGGTTGCAGTGCCGGCAAGTCACCCCACGATGGATGGGGCACAAGGCGGGCGACAGGGATTGGCTCTTGCTGACGACCATGGCAAGTGGATCAATTGATGCCTGCCTGATCTTGCGCTGGCTCGTGTCGGCAACCACGATCACAACCCACAAAGCATTGGTATCCATCACTGGGATTTGCTTATCCAGCGTCGGACTATGCTGCCAAGAGAACAAATATTGCGGCTCAGTCCACTGAATGTTGACAGCAGCATCACAGGTATCTTGTCTATCCATGTACATGTACATGTGTAATGAGAGGGCATGTGTCATGCGAGGATCGGTCGAGCCTCCCTACTTTAACGCGCGTGTACTGTACTGCGACGGCTTGGTGCGTGGAACCTGTGGTCGGTACAATAGCGATTCATCCTTGGGATACAAACGACCAGCTAGCCTACAAGCACACCCTCTGCTAATCGGCCCGCCCATATTTTTGATTCAGAGTGTCATGAAGCCTTCCCCATAGCCCATCCTGCCAAGTGCAAACCATGTCCCATTCCGGCAGCGTCTCTTTGATCATCCAAAGCCAGCCTCCCACGATGAAATCCGCATACCTAGGCGTTGCTCCTTCTGCAAGGAGAAGTTCACTGCCCTGCTCTGCGTATAAATCCGCCAGCTCTCCCAGCGCCTTTTCGAATTGTCTGAGCATCGCTGCCCTCTGTTGGCCGCGGACTGCAAACTCATCCCAGTCTTGCCTTGCCGCCCGCCTGCAGAACTCGGCTCTCGTCTTTGCAGCAGTCTCCGGGTTTAAAGGCATTGTGTGAACACCTAGGATGACAAAGTTGGAAAAGACCTTGTCCACGTGTGCGTTAAAGTCACGGTACGCAGCAGCTGAAGTGCCGGGGAATAGCTGTGGCGAGCTGGGGCATGCTTCGTCAAGATAGAGTGCAATCTCAAACGAATCGCCTAATACTTGGCTAGTGGCATGGTCGACTATTGCCGGCAGCGTGTAAAAGTCGGTGTTGTCAAGGTGGTGTTTCCGGCAAGGGGCAGCGCCAAGGCCCTTGCGGACATTGGTAACCTCGGTGAGATCTGTCCAGCGAGTCTCGTAATCCAAGCCCGAATGGACACGCTTGAAATTAAGGGCGTACCTAGTTCGGAGCGTTAAGAATTTGACCATCAACGGCTAGGCTAGCAGGGGAGCGTGATACTATCATACTAACCGTGTCTTGCAAGGATTCGGCGCGAATGGGCGAATAGGGGGCCCCGAGGCAATATCGTAAAATGTGATTGGCTTCAGCATGGTGCCACAGGTGCCAAGGAAGCAAAATGATAACGGTGAAGTGCGTTCGGTTAACAGTGGTGTCATTGAATGGGCTGCCATATCTACTGCAGCTGGTGCACAATCGGAAGTCGGCCTGTGTGCCTTTTTAAGTCGGATCACTGAAGTCGTCGGCGTTGCTGTGTGAATCGATTGCCCCAGGCTGTGTACACTAATTACAGTCTATGTCTCGTGAGTGATGTATAATGACTCATACTTACCACCTGCATGCTAATTCTTGTAGACTCGTTGTTTTGTTGCACAGATGTCTACCCTCAGCCACAGCTGACGAGACCGTAGGACACCGTCTTCCTGCCATTCCGCAATCCCTAGAGCTAATCTTTCCCAAAACAGTGTACCGTCCACTCCGCACTGACGTCGCCTTAGGCCTCGGCTTGAAATATGTATTGCCAGGCGTATGAATTCTAGGCGACGAAAGCCGCACCTTTTCAATTACCAGTCTGGAAGCGAAATCGATCATATCTTGAGTTTGTTCCACACGATGCTGCCCCAAACAGAAAATCTGCCCCGACCAGCCCCTTCCAGGGTTGTGCGAATCATCGCGCATACAAGAGTGACCAGCCGGACTACTGCCGCTGCACGTTCTATGCTACAGATGCTGAGATCTTCTTAATCAATCCTTCCAACTCAGCGTCCGCCATGACCGGCACTCCCAACAACCCATTATCAGTCTTGGACCACGGAGAGAAGGTCTCCGGTTTGGCATTGGAGTATCTGATCAATGTTCCAAAAGTCGACATGTCAAATTTGCCGCTCTGCAGGTCAGCCAACGCCTTCTGGTTGGCCTCGTCGGCGTTCACGTTGACGACCTGCCAACCGTCGGCTCCCAGCACCGCCTGTGCATGCTTGAGCATCTCATGGCAACTCTTAACAACGGATTGCACATAGACCGGTCTGTTCTGCGTCTCTTCGGGGTGCGCCATGACACCCGCGACGGCTTTGCCAACCGAGTCGAGAGTCGTCCAGACAACTCGATTGTCGCCTCCGTCCATGAGCTCCGCTCGTTTGTTGGCAATGTCGATGCCTGCGAACCCCGTTCGAAGGTTCCAGTCCAGGAATGGCCCGTTTGCGACAATTGTCCAAGTCAAACTACCTTTCGATGACTGGCACCTCTCGTAAAGGTAGTTATCCCGCTCAACACGTTTCGAGAAGACCGGCAGGGAGTTGGCCGCTTTGTTAAGTGGGTCGAGACTCCAGTCGGAAGGGATATACCGGTACACCCCTGCGGCGAGCGCAGCGTCAATGAGGCGTTTAGGCGTATCATCCTGCACAAGCGTGCAGTCAACAAAGGCATCTTGTCCTTTCAATGCCGTAGTCAGGTCATCAGTGGACTCGAAATCGACCTTCTTGACCTTGGCTGAATCTGGCAAGGCGCTGGTGTCACTCGACTTGCGGACGAGGATCGTAACCTCAAATCCGTGAGCAATGAGGTTAGCCACCACGGGTGTTCCGACGTTTCCTCGGCCCTGCGATCAAATGTTACCATTGTACGCAAAAACATCGTCTGGAGGAGGGTGAACGAGTGTCCTTACACCGGCAACGGCGACGTTGTGGATTTTTTGCACCATTTTGATAATGCTTCTAGTGGGTGTTCTTGATCAAGTCTTGGCAATAGGAATCGCAACGAATTCAATTGTTTAGCTGCTCTGTTGCTCCCAACTCGACAGACTTGATACATTTCACAAGGGAGCACGTATATATATAAATATGAGAGCTCGTATGCGATGGCCTTGTGCTTGCGAAAGAACCTATGAGGTAATTGCCATACCCTGAGACATTGTATGTGGGACGATTCCAGGAATCCGAGCACGTGATATGTACGGCTTCCTTATGTTGCATCCCTCCCATGTGATCTGACGGGCTTCATACCAGGCCCGCTAACTGCGGTCAAGGCGTACTGCCTGATAGCTACGGAGTCCCGTGCCGGAGGTGTAGCTTGATGCAGTGGTATCACTCCATAACTAGCTTATGCGCCTCTCCCGGACGTTGCGTTGGGGAAACCATGTATTGTGGCTTTGCGTTTGCTTGAATAGGACACATGGGGTGAAACGAGCATGCGCGCGAAGTTGAGATGTTTCAGCGCGGAACGCTGAAGCTTCCACGCAGGACGCTACAATGAACTGCTGGAAGCGCCACAATGCCAAGGCTCGGTGGACAAGATTGTGCTTGGGATTCATCAATCGGCATCAGCCTGCTCGGACGGAAATGAATCCACCGCCAGAGCAAACAATGGCTTGAATTAATTACGGAGTGAACATCATGTAGTTAACACTTTGCGCCTGGATTTCAAGAAAGGACCACACGTTTCTCTGCTTCGAAGACTCCGATATTCTAGGGCGGCATTTTGTTGCCATCAACTAGGGGACACATCAAGTGGATGGCAGTATAGATACAATGTGTATGTGTGGACCTAGTTCTGCATTCTAACATCTACCAAGCTACCTATGACCTAGCCATGCAATTTCTCGGAGCGCTCAGTTCTGCTCGATTCGATAGTGTTTCCCAGATACCGTTCCAAGTTACTGCCGTCAGACGTGTTTAGTTCGAGTTGGTAACAGAGAATCCCTTGATAGGGAAGTTGTAGTTGACATGGTGCACCTCAACGTCTCCAACACCATTGGGAATGTAAGAAGACTTGTCGGCCGCCTTGCTTGCATCAATACTATCCCAACCGATCGCGCCAACAAAAACCTTGCCATGGCCCTCGACCTCTTGCGTAGAGAAGCCAGAGGCCCCACCACGAGACCCGGGGAGGCTGAAAGCTTTCTCGATCATGGCCTTGAGCTCATCTTCACTGCCAGTGCAGTTGCGGATGGTGACCATCTCCACGATAGGCGAATTGATGGCCTCACGTGGCGCGTAAGGCCTGAACTTGATAGTATAGCCCCAGGGCTTCCCGTTGAGGACGGGTCCCATCTGATCCATGGACTTGGAGTGGGCATCGCTTGCCACGAAGGCATTTTTGGCTTCGGGAGACACCCAACCTGCGCGGATTAACGATTGCTCAGATGTGCGTTTCTTGCTCTATGGACTTACCGATCATTAAGTCCAAAGTTTGAGGGTCCTCACTGCGGGGGCCCCATCTTGTCCTAATGTAACCAGGTTGCTCTTTGAGGGTCAGGAGAAGCTGCTTGTAGGACTCCTTCCAATCCTCAACGCCACCCTTGACGGGAATAATGACCCGTTCAGTAATTGCAGTTGGGGGAGGAGGTCCACTGGCGGCCATTTTGGATGTCTGAGTTGAGCTGTTAGAAAGAAGTAGTTCTTGTCTGGCAGTAATATTGTTTCTTGATGATAAACTTAGAGTTACGATGAACAACGCTCTGAAAGCCACTGAGCTGGCCGCAACTTTATATCAGAGGTTTTTGTCCCCGTATACACTGAATAGATGAATGAGGGCTCGATGTTTCCACTGCCTCTTGTAAGAATTGCCCTGATCGGACTGTCGCATTACTTGTCAAGTCCGGATATACCACCGCTACCTCATTACGATCCTCCACAGAAAGCTCCATTCTTTTCCGCCGACACGACCAAGCAGCAGGTCTTCCGGAAGAGAGCTAATCCAAGCGTAATGCTACATCCCCTGGCATTTCATGCAAGGCGGCTTGATGGTACTGACGACGCTGTTCTCCTCCGGAAGTCTTTCTGATGAACCCCACTCTTGACCTACCTCCATCACCTCATGGCAGCGGATGTCCGAAGCGCAGCGTACAGCCATGTTTCTGACGTTGTGTTCGACAATCTAGGCATACGCCCGTCAGGTGGAGGTCAGGTTGACTAGACAGCCTTGACGTCTGCCATGTTTCATCCGAAAGATCTGCGGACGTGGACGGCACGGTGTTTCAAAAGAGGCATGACAGGATCGATCTGTCGAACCGCGGAAACAATTACTGCAATAAGAAGATTCAATGTTTTGCAGCCTATTCCGGACTGCGCATCGACCGCCAACGGCATCATCCTATACAGACCCCGGTAATGGGTAACGCGTATGGTAATTATCATGTCCAGAATTCACATGGAACACCTAGGAATTATGATGAAACTGTCCCCACGCGCCGCCCGTGTCGGCCGTGCCGGGAGGACTGAGCTTTGTACGGCGACGCGAAGGTCTGCTGCGGTATGAAGTCTGATGGTCCAATCGTTTCGCGTATGACAGGAAAAGATGCGTGGGAAGTGGACAAGCGGCGGGCTACGCGATTTTAATCATGCGGAGACCAGACGTTCTTCCGACCGGCCCGATGCTTCCGGGGGAGGGCCTTGGCGCTGCAGAGCGATCGATCATTCCAGAAAGACGGAGATTTAGATGAGAGGAACTGTCTGCTTGGTATTATCACGGCAATTTCGTGGCACATCTATAATATCCTTTACCCAATTTTGGATCTGGTACTGGCACATCTGCGGTCTGGCTATTGGGTGTGTTGCCCATGAGGGAAACGAATTTAGTTCACCTTGTTGTCCGTTCCCAGCGCTAGTTGCTCACTGCATCTGAAATTCAACGGGACGGAGCGAAGAAGCCCACAATTTCAATATCATTGGTTGACAGCTACAGCCAACATCCCATTATAGACGGGCCAAATTACAATGATTGAATCGTTCTCATGCGACATTGATTGCGTCGTCCAAACTTGCTGGAGATTTCATCATTTCACTTGTAGATGCGGTCTTGTAAACAATCAGTTACTTGGATTTCGTGCAGCTCTGGGCCATACAATGTCTGTTTAGCCACATGAAGCCCGACCAACTTAAGACCTATTACGCTCCGGTCTGAGTCCTGGCCAGCAGAAAAAGAACGACATGCTTGACTAGCTAGTTGTAGCCCTGACACATAGGTGAAAAGTACGAAGAGATGTAGTCACCATAGCCCAGGTGGCCCCGTCCATAATTGTACGATGTGTAAGACAAGGCACCTGGCTTTGAAAAATCAATCCCCGGTCTGTATTGAAATTTATTCTGTCAGCCACGTTGATCGTTCAATTACACGTAAGCCATGGAATAAAAGCAATGACTCACATCATAGCCGCAGCCAAAGCACCCCTCGCATACTTGCCCGCATGTCGTTCGTATCCCAGCAGTTCGAGGGCCTCGGTAAAGTTTGCAGTTGTGCGAATATCATTGGAATTGGTCTGCGCCCAGGGCAAATGGCATTTGACCTCAATCCTGTCCTGGCCTGGCCTCATTTCGAAGACGAAACAGATGCCTACGTGGTGATCTTTTGGGAATCGGGGCGCCTTCGACTGGTCTGCAGCAACCCCGTTGGGTTCGTCGAGGAGGAGGTGCCATATCTTGGACAGGTTTTCGACACCGCGCATGGTTGATTCATCCATTTGCAGACCACCCAGGGTACACACATCGCGTATGGTGTTCTTAGAGTTCGACTTTGTCCGAGCGTACACCTTGATCCGCGCCTTGGCCGGGTCTATGCAGTCGATGGCAATCATCTCAACAGGTATACGCTCTTTATACTCTGCCAAGAACTTGGACAGCTTGTCCACCACCTTGCTGAATCCTTGTCCACCGGGCTCGAGGTTACGAATGGTGTCCCAAGTCAAGTCTTCGGTGCTGACACCAGTCGCAAGGTGCTTGAGCACAGGAAAGAGGTAGACCTTCATGATGCGCTCCGGCCCTTTCATGTCAAATGCCACGAAGATTTGCGGCACCCGGGTCTTGTGTGGCGGGAGGGCGGCCTTGGCGGCGGCCACCTCGCTCCTCTCATGCACAAACCAGCGAGACCAGACTTGTTCAAACCACCGTGTATCCGCACCCGGCGCGACAAATCGTAGCAGTGGGAGCAGTGTCGCTACCTTGTCCCCCGGGAAGGGATTTTCCGGGTCGTCATTCGCTAGGAGCGGCTCGAAAGTATAGCGTACCACAGTCCCGTCGTTCTGAAAATTCCATGACGGTTCGACCGGAGAGCCATCCATTGTCAACAAAGGACGGACTGTGGCTTGAGGTGTGGGCGGTCCGTAGGTTGGCACCACGGCGTCTCGATAAACCCGCATGTGGTCAAGCTGTTGCTCTGGTGTATAGGAGCCAGCGCTGCGGAGAAGCGTAGCAAGAAGAGGCGCAGTCCGCTGCCACCACCAGTTGTGGTCTGGGTTCGATGGGGCGTCAAGACCAGCGATCCTGCCGTCGGCCATCAGTCCATTTGCTTTGGGGCTGATATGTTCGAAAGAGCCAATGGCTTTGGAAGCCCAAGTGGGCTCATCGTCTTCGGCAAGTCGGACCATCCTGTGTAGCGGTTGAATTGAAGCCGACTCGGCTGCAGTTGTGATGGCCGTAAGAGTGCTCATTACTGAATTTGTGGGGTGTTTGAGCGAGATAGATATGACTGACTCCCATACAAAGTAGAGAGCACAAAGAATGAATTTAACTGTTCAAGTTTTGAAACAGGTTTTAACTTCCTGTGGCAAGAAAGCTGATTTATTTATGGGCATATGACAGCAAGAAAAGAGTAAAGGCTGTCATCGCCTCCTATCAGGGGGCACCCGGAGGCCGGCGGGCGGTGTTGCTGCCAGTGACCGAGTTTGACGTCGAACATGGTATTGCAAATAGCCCCTGCCACCGATTCCAACTATTGCTTGGCCCCCATCCACTTCAAAACTGGCCAGAGAGGACGGAGTCCGGGTCGCTTCCGAAATGCGACGGAGCCAAGGCATGTTCGGTTCACGGAACCCAGCAAAGTTAGACTTTGCACCTGAAACAGAACCCCGATGCGGCAACAGAGAATACATGTGAGGCAACAAAAGAGGTTTTGCAGAACATCTCGATTAGGAAAATCGACAGACAGCCTTGCAGTGGATTGGGGAGGTACCGGCAAACGGAGGTGCGCGACCACAGCCACGTTTCAGACAGTCTCCTCCATGAACCTTCGACGGAAAGAATGATCATGCCGTTGCACCACACAGCCGTGTTCATCTGATCTAGTACCATCGATCCACTCCATGTCAATATCTGGCAACCGGTAATCTGTGGGGAGTCCGAAATTGTACTCCTCGCTCGGATTTGTAGGTAAAAGAACACCAGTGTTTGGTATCAGAGTCAACAATCGCTGCTGGAGTCTACGGCTGTTTCATATCGAACAGGCGCCTATGGCTTTATCGTACTATCTCGTTCCACCACTACACAACAAGTCATTTTTCTATCCTGTAGTACACAGCAAGGGGTTCCGGAGATGTTGAGCCAGACTCGTCTACGTGTCAACCATTGATCATTGTAATTACCGACGCGCAAACAAAACACCACACTCACATATATATACCAGTCTTCCTACAGATCTCTACATTGCTTTGGCCCCATATCAAATCATCCACAAATCTCATCCTCATCGTTTCAACACCCATCTCTCAAATGGCTCCTCCAAGCGCGACGGGTGTAGCAGACACCACTGAACAGACCTCTAACGGAAGCGTCGGCGTCCCGAAGCCTCGATGTCTTCCTCCGGGTTTTGCCCACGACAAGTTCTCTGATTTCATCTCTACTTTACAGTCCCTCGTTGGGAAGAGCAATCTCGCTATCATCACTTCTGAGACCGTCTTGGACGATGGCGACTACGAGACAGTTGACTGCTTGACACACGACATGCACAACTTCTACGACCACGAAGAGTTTATTGCATCTGCTCTCGTGCGCCCGCGCCATGTCCAAGACGTTCAGGCCGTTGTCAAACTGTGCAATGACTTTGCTGCGCCGCTCTGGGTCTTCAGCAAAGGACACAACCTTGGCTACGGCGGGGCGGCGCCCCGCGTGAGTGGAAGTCTGGTGATGGACCTTGGCAAGCACATGAACAAGGTGCTGGAGGTGAATGCTAAGGACTGCTATTGCCTCCTCGAGCCAGGCGTGTCGTACCTCCAGCTGCAAGAGTACCTGCGCGAGCACAAGCTCGACGACAAGGTCATGATGGATGCGCCTGAATTGGGCTATGGCTCCGTGATCGGGAACGCTCTGGACCACGGTGTCGGATTCACGCCTTATGGAGACCACTGGATGATGCACTGCGGAATCGAAATTGTCCTTCCCACGGGTGAGGTTGTCCGCACCGGTATGGGCGCCATGTCCAGTCCCGAGGGACGGGAGCAGGCCAAGCAGGGCGTGCACCCGGCGGACCAGAAGCCGAATGAGTGTTGGCAGCTCTTCCCTTACGGCTTCGGCCCAGTAAACGATGGCATCTTCTCACAGGCTGGAAATGGCATTGTCACCAAGATGGGCATGTGGTTGATGCCGCGCCCGCCGGGGATGGAGGCGTTCATGGTCACGTACGAGAAGGACGAGGACCTGCCGCAGATCATCGACATCATTGGGCCGCTGCGCGTGAACATGATCTTGCAGAATGCTGCTGCGCTAAGGCATGTCGGCCTGGACCTGGCGCATTACAACTCCAGGTCACATTACACCGATAAGGCTTTGGACGAGCCTCTTACTGATGAGGACTTGGATCGGGGAGCGAAACAGCTCGACCTGGGCCGATGGGTCTACATGGGCGCTGTGTATGGCCCTCCAGTAATCCGGGAGGCCCACCTCAAGATCATCAAGCAGGAAATGCTGAAGGTTCCCGGGAGCCGCTTCTTCAACGAACAAGACCGCAAAGAGACGTTTGGTACCTTGGAGTGTCGGGCTCACACCATGAGGGGCGTAGCCAACATGGATGAGCTGGGCTGGCTCCAAACATGGATTCCGAATTGCTCCTTCATGTCGCTGGCGCCGATATCGAAAGTGTCGGGCGAGTCGGCCTGGGCTCAATATGTGACGGCAAAGAAAAGATTTGATGAGGCCAAACTGGACTACATGGGTATCTTCAGCATCGGGATGAGAGAGATGCGTAGGTCAGGTCTCCCCTCCGTTGATGATAATATCACTAATCTCTGGTCACAGACAACGTTGTGTGCATTGTCTTTGATCGTAAGGATCCTGATGCACGCCGCCGAGTGCAATGGCTCGTCCGCACAATGATCAAGGACTGGGCAGAAAACGGCTGGGGCGAGTTCAGGACGCACATTGGCATGATGGATCAAGTGGCCATGACCTATGACTTCAACGACCACGCACTCATGAAGCTGAATGAGAAGATCAAGAACGCCCTCGACCCGAACGGTATCCTGGCACCGGGTAAGAGCGGTGTCTGGCCGCAACAGTATGACAAGAAGAAGTGGATGTTGGGTGAAGATTATATCAAATAGACAAAGAAAGGTCTAACTGCGTGTGGTTGCCGAGAGTTTCGGCTGTATTATAACGAGTCAACTATGTAAATATAGAGATCGTGCGCATCCAAGGCATTTTCTTCAAGACACCAATCCGGGATGAATGTGTCATTCCTAGTCTATTCAACCTGAATCCTCTCCGGGGACTCTGCGTGCCACACACTACCCGGGTTAGCCTGATGACCCCCTGCCGGCTTAGCTTCCTCCACCGCGAAAGCGTCATGGTCCCTGCCTGCGACTAAGAGTCTGCATTGCTTTTGGTACAGGCAGTAGAAGTTCCACGTGCCCCAGAGCTGCGCCGCTGCGAAGAGGACGTGGAGCATGGGAGTCGTGATCTTGAACGCCAGTGTCCATCTGTTCCACAAGGAGCCGAACATGTACATTGTCACAATCGTCTCGGTTATCGTTCCACATAAGGTTGTGGCCATGGCTGCAAGGAAAAGTCGTCGGAGAAAGGCATGCGAGTTGGGGTAAACTCGGTACAGTATGATCGTGACATGTGGCAAGAACTCGGCAATAATGTCAAAAGCGCCTGTATCAAGGCTGCGCATTAGTGATTGTGCCAAGTCAATGATCCTGAGAGCAACGTTCGAGGACAACGATGGCAATGGTTTCGGACTTGCTCACTCACCCCATACCAGACAGAGAGAGAACTCAATGTCAGCGTCTGGCTCTCTGATGAGATCAAGACTGATGGCAATTGCCGACTGGCCGATCATAATAGTGCCGACGTGGTGTCCAACGCTGACTGGAGAGATCTTGGGCCGATAGAACAACTCGAAGACGTACATCGCCATGAGCATCTGTGACACCACGATCAACATGTCGCCCATTGTGACCGATGATGTCGTTCCGGCGAAGCGTGTATGGAAGGTGGATGTTCCAAAAACAACAGAGATGAATGGATAGACGGCCGCAATAAGGATGAGGATCTTGGTGCCCCCTGCTATGTGGTGGTTGACAAAACCCCTACGCGTGGTCTCGTCCATGGTCGTGTACGTTGTGCCATATATTCTCTTCAGCAGGTATTTCTCCAGTACGTAGAACCTGATGAGAAAGTATACCACAAACACAATGCTCATTATGAGGGCACTGAATGGCGCGAGGATAGATATTGTCGTCAGGGGCATTCGGTCGAGGTGCTCGTCATGGCGCCTGGTTAATCCATTATGGTCCTCCATGTCCACGTGGAGCATTGACCTATATGGCAGTGGGGTGAGGCAGTCGACTGAGATGTTTATGTGATTAATGGTTCATCGGAGTTCTCAATCAATGAGTCAAAGTAGGAGGCGCCAGAGTCAAGAGACAGGTGAGGACAGGAGGGCGTGTGGAGCTGGAATCATTGGGGACTTATACGCAGCGCTGAGAGGGATGTGGAAGTGCAACAAGTGCGTCGAGGTTCGAAAAGCTTGTCTCGTCCGAAGTTTTAGAGGTCTGGAAAGGAAACATTCTGGTATGGGGTTGGTGAAACGTGGCCGAGTGCATATGGTATATGTAGAGTAGTTCAGCTGCAACCTCCGTGCCTTGAATGCCTAATACCTAATAAATGACACGATGCTACTGATCCCAAAGCTCCTCTGAAGCTAGTGGTCCCTGAAGCGCAACGGGAACCCTGCGTGCGAGTGGCTGAGCAGCTGGGTGAATACGAACCGGCCGCATCTGCAGGTAATTAATCGTTTGGGATAGGGGGGGAGGGGGCGGGGGCGGGAATAACTAGCCACAGCCTTAAGGATCCAAGATCATTCTCTGCTTTTCTTCTTCTACTCTTCGCCC
>JACBFG010000040.1:379984-445329 GCA_013435955.1 Diaporthe sp. HANT25 | reverse complement strand
GAGTGACACATTCTGGAACATTCCAGAGAACAAAGATCGGGGAACTGTAGCAGGACAAGAATGGAACTCACTCAGCTTCTCCTTGACGCCGGGCAGGTAGATGGGGCCGTAGTACTGCGGGACGAGGAAGGCGACCGAGATGACTACTCCGATAAGGAAGCACCACTTGAAGAGAGGGTACATGGAGTTGAACATGATGTTGGAGCCCAGCACCCCCCACATCAAGGAGTTCGCGTACATCGGGGCGCCGTCGTTTGCACACGTAAACTTTTGAGGCTGAGAGGGTGTACAAATCCCCTCGACGTGGTTCATGATGAAGTCCTGCGTGCCCACCGCCACGAAGCAGGTGATGATGATGGTGCCGATTTGGCTCCGGAAGACGGCGCGCGGGGGGATCTTGCAGTAGTGTGCCATCTTTTGGTCCTGTTAAGTTGATCCCCTTGGTCAGCGACTTGTCTGTGAAGTATGTGTCCACCACAAGAAACAAAAAAGCCACTGGATGCACTCATGCAGTCTGTGGCGGCCAAAGGTAGACTCCAGGCCAGCGAAGTGGGACCGAAGAGAAGAGGAAGACTGAAAACAACAGACTGACCTGCACATAATTATCACCTGCAGCATTAAGAGTCAGCGATCAAAGCACCGAGGAAGTCGTTTGATACAAGTTAGGGGATGGGCCACCATGTGTCCATAACCGGTCTCAGACCTGCAGTTTATAAAACCCTTCGAGGCAAAGGCTGCAGATGAGAGAGGTTATTTCCAGATGGGGTTCAGACTGTAACCAAAAACTGCTTACTGTAGCCCGCCAATGCCCATGAACCAAGCGTCTGCGCATACAGGTAGGCATTGTAATTACCCGGCAACACGAAACCGGTGATGACCTGGATCAGCGAGCCGAGGCCGAGATTCGTGCCGGTGGTCGCAGAGAGGAAGGACAAGGGCACAGCGAAGACCAGGTTGATGCCAATCACGAGGAAGGTCAGCCACACGGGCGTGGCGAGGTCGTAGATCTCGAGGAAGACGATGGACAGCACAATCGCCAGCACTAGGATCAACAGAAACCACCAATCGGGTACCTCGGGGTAGCGCGCCATCAACCTGTAATTCTGTCAGTCAGCGGATCGCTCCAGACACTATTAATGCAGCAAGAACAGCATGAAGGGGGTGAATCTGGAAGAGGGAATCCCGTTTGTTGTTTCACCAAGACCACACAGAAAGAAGAATGATGACCGTCTGAGCACTCACCTGCTATGAATGTCCATAGCACCCTCGTAGTTGCCCTTGCCGTGACGTATCCCTGCCCAGAAGTCCTTGTATGCATTCGACACGGTCTTCCACTGGTTAAAAGTAATGTAGAGGAAGTAGACCGGGTAGAAGGCGAAGTTTGCGCCGACGGTGAGGATATAACCCGCGGTATAGAACGGCGGAGAGTACTGCTGGTATTTCTCCGGGTCGAGCCTATTGTTGGTGATGACCTCCTGGACCTTGTATGCAGTGCCGTTGTTTGTGAAAGCCGAGGATGAGTTGATAGGAAGGTAAGCAGTGTTGTACATGTTCGAATAGTAGATTCCCAAGATGATGAAGCCGCCCAAGATGGCACTTATGTACATGGTACAAGTGGCAAAGAAGGGCTGGGCCAGAGCCTGGTAGGACGAGGTGGCCACGTTCCAATCGAAGGTCGTAATAGGGTTCAATAGCCCCAGCCCGAGGCTCGATCCCGTCAAGATGGCCAGCGTGATGCTCTGCGGCGCTATCCAGGTCATCCAGTTGAAAGTGCTCAGCGCCGTGAAGAGGTAGCCCGGGAACCAGTAGTAGAGGAACATAGAGATGGTGCAAATGTAGAAGAACTTGTACCGCGAGGCCGTCCAGTTCTTTCCGAACGCCGGGATGGTCTCTCTAGGCTCCGTCCTCGTCAGCGCCCTATTCATGGCGATCGTGGGAACTGGCAGCAGTTAGAAGCAAGAAACTTCGTACGATATAAGGAAGGATCAGGCCACGTTCTGCCCACAGCTGTTTCAAAATCTGCAGCCCAATAAAATTTTCGTTCAAGAGGCTACAAATAGAAGAAACTGCTTCTTGATAGGGTTAAGATTGTATCCAGAAGCTGCTTACGTATTGTTGGCCACAGTGCTTTGACGGGGTAGACGCTGAAGCGACGGAGGTAACCGGCCAGACCCATTCCCATGGTCTGAACGAACAGGGTCAGCATGAACTGGTAGCCAAAGTTCACAAACTTCTCGTCGTAAAACATTGGCATCTTCTGAACCAGGATCATGGAATAGCTGTTTGTCGTGTAGATGGCTTTGTTATGCGTGAGTCTTTGAGCGTTTACTACTGTATGAAGGGACCGCATACAACCTCATGTGTATACGGATTAAAAGGACCTACCTATGTTATACGTGATAGTTGAGAACATCTGCTCCTTGAACGTCCAGGGGCCTGGATTGAGGGAGTGGCGAGTCCCAAATACCGTGATACCCCAGTCGGGCAGGGCATACTCGAGGACCTTTGCGCATGGGAATAGTAGGATCTGGATGACAGCCCCGCCGAGGGTAATAGCAGGAAACCTGGAATTGAAAAAAGTAGACATGAATGTACCGATCACAGCCTTCACGCAGTTGTCAGCAGCAGTCTTTGGCTTCAAAATGTTTACGTGTCTGTTGACTTACCCATCCAATGCCGAGAAAGTAGGCTCGGAACGTCTCTATCGGGATGTGGTCGTTCATCTCGAGCTCCTGGACCGCGCGAACCCCGGGGTAAGGCGAGGACCAACGCATCATGGTGGCGTCGATCCTGAGGTCGCGGTCGTAGAACTCCCCGTAGAGCTTCCTGCCCTGCAGCAGGCGGGACATGCGCTCTCTCATATCGCTGGGGAAGTTCCAGTCGTCCGAGTGGAAGCGCAGGCTCTCGGTGACGATTTCGACCGCCTCCTCCTCGCTCATGTTGTTGATCTTGTCGAGGATGTACTCCGCCTCACCATTGGGCGCCAGGGTCTCGAGCATTTCGTGGGGGATTTGGTCGCCCCAGTTCTCCTCTTCGCCCATATGGTGAGGTGCCTTCTCTGGGTCGGCGGGCGAGATGCCCTCATTTGCGGTCTCGACCTTCTCAGCCATGTTAAGAGATAGGCCCTTCGAAGGTCCAGGCACTTATGGGACAAGGAGAGTCTCTGGGTGTCGATGGCCCGGGGGACAAACAGATATCATCCAGCAAGTCTGCTGGAAGCCACAATCTGACTATCGCAGGAGGGGACCAAGAGAAATATCAATGTTTGTGGTTGGGAACCCAAAGAATCAGGTCCCACCCGTGTCACCGGGACCCGTGTAGTACTGCCCGCCCATCAATTCCACTTTCATCGTGCCATTGACACCTCAGATCAGCGGTTGATTGGTTATCTGAGTGGGACGCTGATAACTCATGCAGCATCGTGCGTGGGCATGGGATGGGGGGATTCTGGCCCGGAGGTAGTATCAGTTCCTCTCCGGGCCTTGTCTGATCCTGGTACCCCACACTCAATCCTCCAGGGTCCAGCAGAAACCACAACTTCCATATCAGATGTCCCCGGCTTTTAGAGCCGTTGGTTGTGTTGGATGGGTACTATCGGTCCAGTCTAGACCGAATCACTCTGGGGCTGTTGGGGCAACGATCATCCCCTCCTCTCGGTCCCTACATCACGAGGCGAATTTCCTTCCAGAAGACTTCCCCGCTTTATGCCCTGTGTTGGCTCTGATAATGTAACGTAGTACGGAGCACAGCACCGCCAATGCACATTTAGCACTAATTAGATAGCCAGTGCTGGTCCAGTACTCACTTCACCGTACGACTGTGTCAGTCCCTGACAGATGTTCTCCTGCGGGCTCAGCCCAGCATCGCAAGGTTGGCTCTGCCAAGCATACCAGTGTCTGTTTCAGGATCCGCGGGGGTTACATTACACCCGCCGACGCGTTACTCATGAATCAGCCTCGGCCCGGGAAACAGTGCGATGCTTCCACTGCCGTCAGCCACTCGGTCTACCGCGAAGGCTAGCTAATTTCCCGACGGATGCGGCTCCGAATGGAGCCAAAATCTCAGGGAAGAGTCCTGCTGACAGCAGCATGGAATTGACAGTCACCCGTGCCCTCCGCTGATGAGTTGCACGAGATAAATTTGCACGAGATAAATTAGAAAAGCCAACGAGGGACGCTTCAGGGCACTGAAGTCGCAGACAAAAGAAATTCACAAATGATTCGGATATTCGCACCCGCAAAATCGGAGGGTACGCTAGTACACACGCTAATAACAATCTGCACACCCACCATACACCCACTTGAGCCTAGCTAATTAATAATTACCCATGTGGGTATGTTAGGTCTGGGTGTATTGGACCAGGTGTATTAGGTCTGGGTACCTAGGTATGTTGGGCTTAGCTACTGGGTCTAGGTATGTTAGGTCTGGGTAAGGTCTGGGTGTGTTGAGTCTGGGTATGTGGGTGTGTTAGGTCTGGGTGCGTATAAGTGTGTTTGGTGGGTATGTGAATTAACTATGGGCGAGCAAGTTATGTACCGGTGTGCCATCCAATTGTGCGAGTGCGAGTGTCCGATTTCCACAAATATTTGCCGTATGTGATTCCTTTCCTCACGACAGATTGATGTCTGAGATCAAATGCGTCCAACGAAGCTCGTGCCCGAACGGCGCCTCACACAATTCGTTCGAGACTTTGATCATCGATGTTGGTGGCACCCGTAATGTACATAATATTGACGGCAATATGCTTCCTGGGTTTTCAAAATCGTTCTATACGTCTTAATGTTTCGCATTTGCACGGCAATTTCAGACACCCCAGCAGATGAAGACCATGATGCTTTCAATTCACCTACGATATTGACCTCCGGTACAAGCTTTACTACATCTTATCAAATTATATCAAGCGAGACTCCACTTTCAACCACTGCCGTTGTTCAATCCTGAAAAAGTTGTGGCGGGATGAAATGGTTTTTGACCATTCTTTCTCTGGAATTTCCTAAGCGCTCGCCTTGAGTCTCTAACCACAGCGCGACATTATATTCCAATCCTTGTTAGCCTGGGAACTCTCCTATACCAAAGTGTCTGCCAGATGAAAAGTACCACACGTCTTCAACCGATTTGACTTCCCGCGGCGAGCTTAGGTCAGATGCGCATATGCGCGTCACTATTCGACTCGTTCACCATTGTTTCGAAGATCAGGCTGAGAAATCACGTCCAACTTCGGGGACTATCCCAAGTTCTATGGCTCCACACTGGTACTAATTTGACCAGTCATCAACGGAGGTATTGTTTTCGATCCTCCCGCCATATCCACAGACTGCTTTTTTAAAGGTTGCCAGTGCTGTATCACTCGTGTTCATGAAAGCAATGATTTAGTTTATCCTCATGTTTGAGGTAGCCCTGCCCCGATTTGAGAGACTTGTGTTGAATATTATCTCTGACAACATCTGTCTATGGTGTACGTACCACATCAATGTGGATCCAATATCAATGGGTGATGCCCAAGAAGCACGTGCTACCTTATCTTCGATCTCCCTCGAACGACACGTATCGCTCCTATGCTCGTCAAGCCTATTTGAATTCAAATTCGCGGATCTTTACTGTCTCTTCTACAAACGGACTTGGACTATTTGCCCAGGTGCACATAGCATTACCCGTGGACTATATCATGGATTATAATCGAGCCACTTCATGGAAATAAAGTTTCTAGGCGTATATTGACGGTAGCCGACCAGTTCTTAAACAGCATAAAACCTCGATAGAGTCACCTGAGCCGTGCTATACATCCTCACAAGTATTCACTACATTACAATACCTATGGAGACATGGTGCGCCACGCAATGAGCAGTCGACTGATTTCGCAAGCACATTGCTTCCGTCCATTCTGATGATACTGACGCTTCGCTGGTGTCGTGGCTCAACTGCTGTCAGAGGATTAGGTGCGGCAGCAGGCGTGATGTTTTTTCATTGAGTAGTGTGCTCGTACTGTAGTTATGAGAAACCATAACGGGAGCCAAATATGTGCAGGGCAGACGTAATCTTCCACATTGTAAGATCAGCTCTCGAACCCAATTGCAACTTTGCGTTGATGGGTTCAGTGTTCACTTACCTAGGTAATCATTTACTCCGTATGAATTGGTGAAGTAGCTCCGTGGATTCAATGGAGTGGTCAAAAATTGGGTGGGAGATGGCTGCTACCCGTTCGGATCCAGGGGATCAGACAGCGACGACGGACCAATTGGAGCCTTACTCGTCCCGGTAAGCCCCCCACCTTGCCGGGCCTCGGTACACTTCATGCTTTGCGGGGAGTCAGGGAGTAGGTTTGAATGTTGACAGTGCCAGGAGCAATCCACAGCTGAAGTTGGATTCACTGGCACGAGAAATTCAATTCAAGGTTCCGGACTTAAGCAACGGCGTAAATAAACACGGAGATAGATTCATTTTCATCTCTCTAGAGCCGATGCGCCCGACCTTCTTTGCTGCAATGAGGAACTTGTCAAGCGAAAGCAACGCCTATATAATGCAAGCACAGCTTGCACGTCGAACTTGTGGAGGTTCGGACAGCACAAGTCACGCAAGATATTTCATACTCTACTTTGACCATGCCTTCACTGCCGCTCCTCAGCGATGTCAAATCATCTATACAAACGTTACAGATAGGCACATCATGGACTCTTGCTTTAGGGGCACTAGCCTTCATGGTACGTTTACGAGTTGTCGTTAACTAAATTGGTCCTTCTAACGTTATCTGGTGATCATAGACCATTGTATCTCTTACACTCACCTTATTATACCGCATATGGTTCCATCCGTTAGCTGTTGTTCCAGGCCCAAAACTACTGGCCGCAACGAGCATCTTCGAAAAGTGGAAGAATAACGTCAGAGGCACATGGGTGCGAGAAGTCCCTGAACTCCATCGTCAATACGGACCCGTTGTTCGAGTAGGCCCAAACCATCTTGCGGTCGACGGAAGCGTAGGCTGGCCGCAAGTCTTTGGTGCCCGAACCGGAAAGTCTGAATTCACCAAATACCCCAACTTTTTATTCCCAACAGCAAATTTCACCATTGTTGGCGCAGATACGGAGGACCACCGCCGTCAGAGGCGCCAACTGGCGCATGCCTTTAGCGAAGCATCTCTGGTTGAGCAGGAAAATGCTACGACGAAGTACATTGACCTACTCATGGCTCGGCTCACAAGCCACGCTGACAGTCGTCAACCAGTCAATTGGGTCAACTTGGTCAATTTTGCTACCTTTGATCTGATTGGAGACCTGACATTTGGCGAACCGTTTGACTGCCTTCAAAACAACGACTATCACCCATGGGTACTGACCATGTATCAAGGTTGGCGAGGCAATGCGATGTTCCGGCTACTGGCATTCTACCCATTACTCAAGTTGGTGCTGCCGCTTGTTGTTGGCTCTGATGACATGCGAGTGGCCAAAGAGCACGAGCTCATGTCCAAGGCCAAAGCCCAAGCACGGATGGCTTTGGGCGAACAGCCGAAGGCACGCAAGGACTTCACCACTTACATGTTGAAGAAGACCAGGGATGGAGTACGGGGCATGAGTGATGCAGAAGTGATCGCTAACACTCCTGCTTTGATCGTTGCGGGAAGCGAGACAACGGCTTCTACCCTGGCAGGCTTATTCTTCTACCTCGGCCACAATCTTCAGGCATATGAGCGCCTGACGGCCGAGATCCGCGACGCCTTCAGCTCCGAGATAGACATTACGATGAAGTCCACCAGTAGGCTTCCCTATCTCCGGGCTTGCCTTGAGGAAGGTATGCGTATGTACCCGGCTGCGGCAGAGACACCACCGCGAGTCAGTCCAGGGGCCGTCGTGGGTGGTTTGTACGTGCCAAAAGGGGTAGGTGATTTCCTCTCCAACGATGCTGTTGAACGTAGAGCTCAACGAAGACAGACAGTCATCTCAGTCTACCATTGGGCAACCTATAGAAGCCCAAATAACTTCACGGATCCGAATTCCTTCCGGCCAGAGCGCTGGCTTCCCTCAACTCATCCGCAGTACGACGCACGGTACAAGGACGACAATAAGGGCGCATTCAAACCGTTCAGTTACGGGGTACGAGACTGCATTGGCAAGAACCTGGCCTATTCGGAGATGCAAGTCATCGTTTCCCGCGTCTTGCACCGCTTTGATTTCAAGTTGGAGCCCGGGCAGTCAAAGTGGCATGATGAGCAGTTGATATATCTGGCTTGGCAAAAAGATCCCCTCTATATCTCCCTGACCCTACGACGATAGCTAATTTGTGCCCTGGAAGCCACAAAATGCCTTGCAGGCTTTCATGCCACTCACATACTTCACGTTGCAGCTTGGTGTTGTTTGTGGAGGCTCGCCAACTTTCTCGGAGAGACGTCGAAGCGTTCAAAATGTTTGCTCTATAACTCTTCGTCAGCGCAGCTTAAAATACGATGTCAACCGACCTTTAGTGTCCCGTGAGAATGCATTTTTGACTACTTGATCATGTACATTCCAAACAGGCGCTCGTCATCATCCGGCGTACTCGTGCTCCGATGCGGACCGCCAGCTCGCTGGTCTCACTGCAAGCGACTCACATTCTGGCTGCTTTGGCCAACAAGTCAGACACTCTCGTACTAATTATTGTCTCCTGTTAGTTCGAGCGTCATTTTGGAAATTGATAGCCACAGGCCTTGTGTGCCTTATCTTAACTCATATCGTTACAACGTCCCGCTCAATAGGCACCAGATCCCCTGCACCCTTAAATATCTCCTTGATATCTGCCTGCTCAGACAGCATGAACCTCTCTGCTTGATGTCCCAGCTTCGCGAGGCCCCTCCAGCGTTCGAAATCCTGTGGCTTCCTCTTGTCGCCGTGTGCTTCCTGAGGATGCTCCCAGTGACCCTTGGAGAAGGAAATCAAGGTCGAAATTTTCTTGTTCGGGATATCGTACACTAGAGAGCATACCGTTCCGGTCTCCCTGTCAGAACATACGCGGGTCAGCTTTTGACTTGATCGTGAGGGCCGTGGAGTCTCTAGAGGAGTAGATGCCCAGATGGACAGGACAAGCTGGGAGACACCTACTCCAGCCATGAGCATTGCCAAAGCTCGCCTGGACGGATACACTGGTACTGGCATGTCTGGTAGTTTATTCTACCTGCCATAGGCCCGCCGTGGATAGCGTAGTTAATCTTGTCTTCGGAAAAGAACCACATCTCATAACGCCATTTCTCCGGGTTTCCATTCGCATCCTGTGCGTCATAGTCGTAGATCAGGTGCGTGTCTCGGATGTCTCGGTCGAAAGATGGGTGAAGGGGCGTATTCGTCAGAAATTCGGGCAGGGGCATTGTGATGAAGCTGTCGTGGGCACTCTTTTCTGGAAGCGTTGTGGTTGCAAGAAGTCGGGTTTTGTTCTTTGTGCTTCGGGCTGGATATGTTTTCTGCTATCCGTGTCCTGGACAGGCTTTTGTCTTGTTAAAAACGCCGTGGCGTAGTCCACGAGTCGTGACGTAGTGACAATTATTAGTGCTCAACAGAATGGGCTCGTACTACCTGGTTAGTTTCCCTGACTTGCCGCTGGAAGCACGATGTCATATATATACTGTTCCCATAAAGCTGGGTTGGACTTTATTGACTTAAAATTATTGAGAAATGGCATGCATCTGGTGAAAGTGCTGATCCACAATTGCACGTCGTCTGTCCGTATCCACCACGACATCACGCCATGGTCAGGAGAAACCTCGAGTAATGTTCCACAACGGAGGATTTTTATCAGCCATGCAAGGTCGTTTCTATATGTTTGCGGCAAAACTTATTCCCTCACACAACCCGAGGACACGTGTTGAGATATCACGATGGGTATCACGAGAATATGAATGATATCCATGGTTGGGGATCCGATTTGAGTACTTACGAGGTTGCAAATCAGCCTCGAGCACATGTCGTGACTGTAAGCATCATTTTCCAAATTCGTGTGGCCCACCACTTTCAGGAGGGGAGAGGCAGCAGAATAAATCGGTCCCAAATCCCGGAAAATAAAAAAGAATGTCGTAAGAACCTCCCGAACGCCAGCCTGAACTAATGCTCTATATAGACAGTCAAAGTCAGGCTTGTTAAAACCATACAACGCCTGCCCTAGCACCATGAGAGCCATTCTCACTCAGTGGCTGCATGCATCCTGACTTTGACTCCATTCGCGCTGCAGCTCGTCAACGTGAGATTTTGTTTGGGCACGGGGTCCCTTTCCAGATTCTCAATAGCATCAAACCTCTGCAACAACCGCACGGTCACATAGCTCGACTCGGTCAGGGCGAATTGCTGGCCTAGACAGATCCTGGGACTGCTGTTTGTTAATCACCTGCTATAAGTCCCAAAGTAATGCAGCCTGGAACATTCCAAAACACCAGAGACGGTGGACATTGAAAGGAGAAGAATGGTGCTTACCCTCCGTTGAAGGGAAGGAACTCCCAGCCGACCTTGCGGCCCTCCCACCGTTCCGGCCTGAACTCGTCTGCGTCAGGACCCCAAATATCCTTTCGGCGCTGCGTAACGTAGACACAGTAGTCGACGGCAGAGTTCTTGGGCACAAAGACCGGGTCAGTGCCGTTGGGCCCGCCTCCCGTGGGCAACACGGTGTCGTTGTAAGCCCAGCGGCTGTTGATGGGCACGACGGGGTACAGGCGCAGGGTCTCGTTATTGCAGTGCTGCAGGTACTGGCAGCTCTTGAGGCGAGCGAAGGTGATCTCCTTGGGGCGGGAAAAGGTTCCGAACTCTTCGATGACGGTGTCGCGCAGCTTCTTGTAGCGCGCTGGGTCGCGCGCGAGCAGGTAGAATAGCCAGCCCAGCATCGAGGCGGTGGTGTCGCGTCCCGCAAGCAGGATGTGCATCAGCTGCGAGCGCAGCTCGATGGGATCCTGCGTCTGCTCCGCCAGGGCGTCAAGGAAGACGTACTTGGGCTTGCCAGGCTGCTCGACGGTTTTCTCGCGCAGGTCCTTGTTGAGAGCGCGCTTGACGTAGTGATCCATAAACATGTTGCACTGCCTGACCGACTCACGGAACGGGGCCGAGCTGTAAATCCAGTAAAGCGGCCCAAAGTGAACACGCGTAGCAAGTCCGGCCTGGCCCCTGTCGAAGTGAAAGGCAAAGTCGATATTGTGGATATCCTCTGCCGAGTTGAGCTTTTTGCTGTATCCGGGGATATGTTGCAGCTGGGAGTCCGCGGACTCGCCGAGCAGGAACTCGGTCGCAGAGTCGAGTGTGAGACGGAAGAATAGGACCTGCAGGTCGACCTGGTTCGTCCAGCCGTCAGGCTGTATTCTATCGTGCAGCGCGCTTATCATGTTCTGCAGATGTCGCTCCTCGAGCTCCAAGTCGCTCACTTGGTCCCGAGTGAACTGCGGCCGCATGAGCTCACGAGAGTGTTTCCAGTCCTTGGCACTTTGGGTGAAGATTCCATTTCCCAGCATCGGCCAAAACATGCCTGCTCTCTGCGGGCCGAGATCAAAGGTCCCAAAGCTGTTTGCCAGAATCGCTTGGACGTTTTTGGGGTCCATTGTAACGACATTGGTCTGTCCAAGGATAGAATACCTCCCTGCCAAGCAGGCAAAGTCAGCATTGAATCGGAACATTCAGATTGAGAAGATGAACCGCCATCGTTGAGACGCGGAGGGACAGACAAGCGATAGGCAGACAATTCGAACTTACAAGTATTGACGCCCATAGCGTCAGTACGCTCCTGGATCCATTCTAGGAATAATTGCGCCTTTTCAGCCCGCAAGGCTGACATGACCATGTCTATTCCAAGTGGAAAACGAGCAGCTTCATTCGGCGGTTCCTTGCATCCTAGTTCGCGGGCTTTCGCGATTCTCCTGCGCAATGCGACGACATGGTTGAGTATTTGAAAGACAACATAGGACACGCCGACCAGCAGTGCTGCGACAACAGAGACATGTGCCATAATTACGGTCGCCGATGACGGGCTCAAGAGGAGAGACGGGGTGACTGCTTGCGTGTGTTATGCTGGACGCAAAGGCGATCGGATGGAAGTGGGGTGGTTATAATAAGTGATGCCAGCTTGGTGGGTTTGTGGTCAACCCAATCGACCGTCAGTGATTACACAGATGAGTGAAGTCCAGCTTATATCAGGTTGCGCTTCTGACCAAAGAGGGGCGGCAAGACGTCGGCCGTGAAGTTGCGTTGCAGCATGTAGGAGCGGAGTGGCGGCGGAATATTCAGACCGACGCCATGTCAAACGTCTGTCCAGTGTTTGAAGAGGAGAGGATCAATGACAGGGATCAGCTCTGTGGAATGCCCGCCCTATCCCTGAAACTCTGAGGTGACGGCAGGACGTAGTCTACTTAGGGACGAGACCTAATTCAATGCGTGATTCAAGTGATGCTTTCGATTCTTGACCTTACCAGCGAGTTTATCGAGTCCTGAAGGAAAACGCAAAGATGCATTCTACCGAAGCCCAGCTGAGAAGATAGATGTTTAGTAAACATGGAGGCCACAAAGCGTCAGTGCCTGAGCCGTGTGCATACATACCGCCATCGAACACGCAGGACCGCCATGCAGGAAGACGAGCTCCGATAGCCACCATTCCCGGCCGGGCCCAGCCCAGCCCAGCCCAGCCCCTGCGGCCCAAAGCAGCTCCGGAACCAGGTGCTAGCCAGCAACTCACAGGGCTCGTATACGTCACCAAACCCTCTGTGGACGAACTGCACATTCATTCACAGGGTAGAGGCGCTTGACGTGAGCTCTTTCGCGTGTAGCTTCTTGCAGATTGCCGCGGCATGCCGACGATGCACGCACGCATCGTCAATGTTCTCAGCCCTTGCAAAATCCATGTATACTTTGCATTGGGTTGTCACTGTGCAAAAGTCGTGTGCCAAGGACATGGTTGTGGAGCTGAGTGAGTATTGCAGAAGGATGCTGTCGTTTCCCACATTTTGGCATGGGAAATCGGAGCGCCATGCATGCGCCAGGAATCCCGCAGCCCGCAGCCCGCGGCCACCGGGTTCTGTTACCTGGCTTCCTGCACTCGCGTACTGCGCAATGACATGGTACCTTTGGGGTTCGTCCGGCGCCGAAGGTTTAGTGTACATGACAATAAGATTCCGGCCGAAGACTAAAATAAATGTCTGCGACGGCCCGCAGGCGTGTTCGGATACTCCGGTCCTTTGTGCTACTGCCAACGCCCAACTGGTGTTACCCGTCCTCCTCGCTCCTCGCCTAGGCGACAGCAGGCGAGGGTAAGGGACACTTCAGGCCTGAGCTCCTTGTTGCAATTTTGCCGCGTGTTTCCGGCTCCACCGAATGTTACCTAGGTAGCTAGCGCCCCCCTAATGGGATTGAAAGATCACTACAGGAAACATTGGGCAAATGATTGATTGATTATGTGGCTCTGGGAGACAACCTCTTGACACAGATTCTTCAAATACGGTCCCTCGAGGCTCTCAACTTACTTTTTGAAGTCTCTCCCGATGCCAGTGGCGCCCGGTGCAGATATGCAATTGCCAACGCTTGGATTGCTGCACTTAGCCTACTCCTTGGCGAAAAAGGTACAGTAACCCTATTGAATCAAGAGGGTGGTAAGCATTTCCCTTTCAGACGATTATCACTAAGGTTTTCCATTTCAGGCATGGGGTGTATCAATGACAAGCGTTAAGGCTCACTTAAGGAGCCCATCGACCGTGTGCGACTCTTCGTCACAAGAATATTGATATTGCACACGTGCGGCATGTACCCAACACCCATGATTGTCATAATGTGTGGAATGTCACCATTCTGAATCGAGGAAGACCCGGACATGCACTGTGTCCAACCCAGCCAGGGGCACAAAGTCTTTACTCGTCAGCGGCTTCGAAAGTGAAGACTACACCACGGCTGTTCCAGAAGCTCTGGCCCTGTGCAGCAAATCTACCTAAGCTGACTACGCATGCACAAGGAGAAAAGGTTTGTAGCGTCCATCTGTCCAATACGCGGGACTGAACACGTGGAGGTCAGCAACTCTAACAAAGTACGAGGTGTACTCGAGTACTAAAGTATATCCGGTCTGACTGCGCAGCTGCATATTCCCTCTCAGTCCGCGGTCTTACTGTGGGATGGCTGCATAGTAACCTTTCCACCAGCCACAGGTGCACAGGTGCGGCCCGGACCGACGTGGCAGACAAAAGAGTTCCACCTGAGCCGGACATCACATTCCATACTGTCGGTGCCCAACGATACATGTTACACTCTGGGTCAAATCAATCATATCAATCATATCAATCTGGGCGAGGACTTGGAGCAGATTGTTGGGCAGACAATAAGTAATCAGCCATGATTGGTCATTGGTCGTTGGAATCGTGTCTCTTGCCAGTATGGAACACGTGATGCTGAATGCTGTTGGCCCAATCCGGGCTGGGGTTGGATATAGCTATTTCCGGAGGCACAGACGAACCGACACAAGTTCGGTTCCGCAAGCGCCACGAAGATCACAAGACAAGCCAAACATTTTCAAATGATCAGATCAATGGTTGACTCTTCATTACGTTGCCCGGATACGTGTCATCGCCGCAGCCTCGGGTCAATATCGTGCAGCTTGATATTTCCAAGACTGCATTACGCCTCACCATGGGCGTTCCGCGAGGTTGACTTTCACATGCATTCCAAGATGCGATCATGCTCAGATGAATCGCCGTCCTCCTGGGGCCGCATGAGGTAATTCTGCACGAGCTTGTGTTGTGGCCTGGCATTGTCCAGGGTCCTCCTTGCTATGGGCTGGGCGGGCAGCAGCTTCAGCGTCCATTCAGATGTTTCAGCAATCTGCCGAGGCACACGGGCCCCAACTGGGCAACTTGTGATGGCATCGAGCTCGCATGGTTTCAGACTGGCTGTCAGCTCTACGATTGAATAAAGATCTCTCTGCGTTCCCTCGACATTTATTTTACGCAATGTCATGTAACTGTCGCATGGCAGGCTAGTGTGAAATACTGCAGAAAGATGAATCCCGCACGTGCACTCGAGCTGTTTCTGCTCAAACTACTAGCATATGGAGGGGTGCTGGGCTATCTCCTCTCTGTGTTTCGACCTTCAATAGCACCACAACTCGTGCTTAACCGACCTTACGCAAGTTCCATCGCGGTGTCTTTCGTTGTACTTGTCATCGACAAGTTCATCATCTACCCGCGCTTCCGAGACCCGCTCAGAGGTGTTCCTACCGTCACAGGAGTGAGCCTACTTTTACTACATTTTCCACTTGAAGGCTGGTGCACGTCTGACTTGGTTCACTTATAGGAACGGAATCGTGGCCAGATACTTTACGAGTCCCCACGCGGAAAGTCTGCTTTAAGATGGATGGAGATAGAACCCGATGCACAACTCCTCAAGATGCCTGGAGTAATCGGTCTCTCACCAATCCTAGTAGCAGGCCCAGACGCCCTGCGTGACATCCTAAACACCAACTCCTATGACTTCCAAAAGCCATGGGGTGTGCGGGCGTTTCTTGGACGAGCGATCGGATGGGGCCTCATCATGAGTGAAGGGGCCGAGCACAAGCATCAGAAGAAGATCTTAACTCCGGCCTTCCATGTTCGCAGGATACGAGAACTGTATAACCTGATGTGGGAGAAGACAGACATCCTACTGCAAGAGCTGGAGAAAGACATTGCGAAGCATCCCGATGGCGACGATGGGTTCGGAGTTATCGAGCTGAGCGAGTGGGCAAGGTATGCCTGACACAGCGCATACCGAAGAGGTCAACAACGTACTGACACTTGAGAACCAGTAAACTGACACTGGACATCATCGGCCCTACTGCAATGGGGCGGGACTTTAAGTCGATGACAGCAGAGTCGAACGACGTTGCAGACGCTTTCATTGAACTGCTCCGGCCCGAGTTCAGCCGCCTCGTCTTCTTGGGAATGCATTTCATGATCCCCGAATGGCTCGTCCGAGCGCTGCCGTTCAAGGAGAACAAGGTGCTGAATGAAATTGGCACCTTCCTTCGCGGCGTCTGCAGGGACATCATCAAGCAGAAGAAGTTTGAGCTGCAAGAGGGCGGTGATCTGTCCGAGCACGATATTCTGTCTAGGATCATTCAGACCGGTGACTTCACCGATGCCGAGGTTGGAGATCAGATGCTCACGTTCTTGGCTGCAGGGGTAAGTTCACAGTAGCCGCGAGATGAAGAAAAGCATCCAAGCCTCCCGCTGACATCGTGCAACAGCATGAGACAACTGCCAGTGCCCTTACGTGGACCTGTTATCTTTGTGCCAAATACCCCGAGATTCAGAAGAAGCTTAGGGCCGAGATCCACGAGGCGATACCAACCCACGACGCGCCGATTACTTCGGACCTGCTAGAAGGCATGCCCTACCTCAACGGGGTGTGCGAGGAGACACTCCGTCTTTATCCTACGGTACCTGCCACCGTAAGGGAGGCCATCAACGACACCACTGTCGCGGGCTACCATGTCCCCAAAGGCACGGACTTCCTACTTGTCCCCTACGCCATCAACAGGCACTCCAACTTCTGGAAAAACCCGCACATGATCGTGCCGGAACGGTGGATCGACAAGGCTGACGACGGCACTCTGCGGCCCAACAAGACGGGCGGCACGTCCACCAACTTTGCGGAGCTGACCTTTCTCCACGGGCCAAGGGCTTGCATAGGCCGTGACTTTGCCAAGGCCGAGCTGAGGTGTGCTGTCGCAGGTGTCATTGGCAAGTTTGAGATTGAGCTGCACACCAAGGAGGAGCCGCGTGTGCAGGGAGTCATCACGATGAAGCCCGAGGGAGGCATGTATCTGCGATTCAAGCCTATTGCGGATTGGTGATTGTTCCCTTTTGTGTTTGGGCGGCGGCGCTTGATCTGTTCTGCGGCTGTACTCAGCATTTATTGCGATGTTGTGTTCTCTCTAGCTAAAATGTGCTGTGTCTTTGCCCGTGGCTTTTTAGATACCACACACGCTGAACTATTTTCAGTTCCCTCAGCAAGCCAGGCTCTGAAATTGAATTCTGGGATTGGTGATGATTGTAGATATACCTTGGTCTTATATAAATCGTGTTGAAGCTTTTAATCCTGCGTTGTCAAGCAAACCTAGTTGGCATATTATTTTTGACGCGCACTCGGAGGTACATGTAAGAACATTTTGCCGCACTATTTGATTCGCTCATGGATCGACTGAAATCGATCAATTTACTTATCACCATTCCCTACTGAGCGGCGCCAGACAAACCAAGAACGTCTGAATCTATCGCTTCCTGTGCTTGCACCTAGACATAAGCCTTCCCGGTCTTCTCGATGTCTTCTCCCATGACGACGGCCACTTCCTCCCACATCCCATTTAACGTCATTTCGGGATTCATGAAATGTATAGCGAGTGGGAGATGATCAAACTTCAAGTCCCTCGTCCTATACTCCTCCCCTTCTTCAACCACCCTGGGCCCACAAGGGTCCACGATCTGCCACTTGGCCCGCTCGAACCTCTTCAGAACATGTGCGTTCAGGCCCACAAACCGGAACTCCACGCTATCCCCTGCCCACTCACGCAACTGTCTCTTCATCATCTCCAGATTCAGAATCGCGGACGAGTCAATAAACGAGGTCGAGGTCATGTCCAGGACTACCACGCGAAGACGCGGGCGACGCTGGATGAGAGACTCGGAGTCGTCATTGTCGATCATGACGTTGTGCTTCCGCCTCAGCGCTGCCACGTGCTCGTGAATCCTGAAGTTCCACGGCCGCTCAGGCTTGTCGAGGCTGTCGACGGCCAAGCCCGAGCTGTGTACCATACAGGTGTCGACAACGTGCCTCCTGATGCGGTCTGCATTCGTCCACACCATGTCCGTCTCTAACTTCAGAACCTGGGTACCCAGGGGTATTGGGTCGCCCTGCCGCCACGGCCTAACATCCCTCTCATTGTGCATTTTTTCGAGATCAAGGGCGGAAATGGCCTTGGGCCGAGAGAACATGCCCCTGAACAGGGTATACAGGACCAAGATCCCCACGCCCACCGCTGTTCCAATTGCCACTCCAACGGCTGGGACGACGATCGCGATGTTGAAAGCCATGAAGAATGCGAGAAAGTCGGCGAATGATAGACGAAAGTAGTCTCCTAGGAGCTTCTGCGGCGGTTGCTGGTTGATTACCGCGACCACGATGATCGCGGAGAGGGCGGCCTGGGGCAAGAATCTCAAGGCACCGCTCAAAGGCATCATAACAACGAGGACAGTGGCAGATGTGAATACCTGGTTGAGCGGGCTCTTGGCCCCTGTGACGGCGAGTAGGGACGCTCGTGCCATGTCTCCGCCTCCGACTGGAACGCCACCAAAGAATGCTCCCGCCAGGTTCGATAGGCCGGCGGCGAACATTTCAGAATTCTGAGAAATGGTGTAAGTGTGATAGTGGCCGAAGGTCCTGGCGATCACGAGGTGTTCGATATTAAGCACGATGAAGACGAGCAGGCTGGGAAGCAGCAGCGTCTTGATGAGGTCCCCTATCGGCGGAAGCGGCGAGACTATGGACGCAGTGAACCCCGGGAACACAGCCCAGAAGGGCAGCTTTGGCAAAACTGGCGGAGCGCCGGCTGCAGGAGCCGCAGACGCTGCAGCGACCGAGACGTTTGAGGGCTGGCCGTTCGGTAGGAGTTCACTCCGACGCCGCACGCCTGAGCCGATATTCCCAGAGGGGAACTCAGCTCCAGGGGCAAACTGAGGCTCCTCCCGCTTGGCCGGGATGATGATCTGCGCCGCTCCATTGCTGGTCGTATTGACTGAGGCTCGTGGCAAATCGGTGGCTGGCGGTCCAGAAGTCGGTGCTCCTGCACCTCCCATCATTGGCGGAAGGGATGGTGCGACTTGCTGAGCGATTGGGACATTCTGCAGGAACAGGAAGCTGACAATGGTGAAAATCAAGATAACCAACAGGGCGCCCATATTAAATCCTACCCGAGCGGCCCTGCCCGCGACAGTCTTGTTCTTGCCGAACTTCTGAGAGACTATTTGTAGAGCTGCGAGGAAAACGATGGCCGAAATGCTGATGGCAAGTGTCCTTAGGCTGATGCTGGTGAAGTTTTGTATCACCGCTGGCGGTATTGCCGGGACTATTGGAGGAATCCCGTTGAGGCCGAGGAGCGTGGGGATCTGCACGATTATGAGGTTAAGTGCAATGGTGGTGACCACTGCCAGACTGACTACAAGCTGTCAACATCCCGAAGTGACACATTCTGGAACATCCCAGAGAACAAAGATCAGGGAACTGCAGCAGGTAAAGAATGGTACTAACTGGAAATGGGGATCAAGTCGAACACAAAGCCGAGTCCCAAGACGCCAAACAGCAGGAACCATATCCCGACACAAAACGTCAAGGCTGGCAATATGATGAAGGGCGGGATTCGGGCTGCTGCGGCGAAGGGTCCGATGATTTGAAGAGACAACAATGTGCCTGCTGATGTCGGCCCGATGCTGATATCTGCGTTGGGAGTTCACAGTCAGCAATCCAGTCTCGTTCAAAAGTCCAAGTAGGTGGGTGAGGTTGCGTGAGTGGCCTCACTTTTGGATGAGCCTGTCAAGGCATAGATGAACCCAGGAAGCCAGCTCGCGATCAGAGTCTGTTGAGTTGATATCGCACCTCCAGCTGACGACGGCAGGTTCACGGCTTGAAGTGCCAGCACAACCCCAACAGTCACCCCCGAGAGCACATCACCAAGCAACCACTTTGGACTGTAAGATACAATCCATCGAATGATGGGAAACTTGTTCGTGAGGTAGCGTCCGGCACCATATCGTATTTCCCTCCCGCTTCGCCGAGCATATCTCCTCGCCCGGATGATGTTCCAGTCCGTCTTGAAGAAGAGCTTGATGTTCTGCCCCTTCTTCCTGAGCTTGTCCATAGTGAGTGACTGTCGCCGTGGCCCAGCACGGCTGTACACAAAGAGGAACTCAAAATATGATCAATAAAACGACAGGTGCGAATTGAAGATGGTGCGTCGAGCAGCCATAGTGATGCATCTGATGTCCATGTGGCGATCCCAATATGATCAGCTAGTGCATCTTATTTGGGAAGACGAGAGCCTTTGTAGAGCGCCGGGGAGGCTGAAGAGTCCGTCAAGGTGGCCCTGTCTCCCCGTCTGTGGTCGTCACCAGCACGAATACGACAGCGACTCCCCATGAAGACTGCATGACACTTCAGATGAGACTCGTGTCGGCGCGTTTTCCATCTGGTGAACGCACAATGTGGCCCACCCGCCTATCACACTCCTCCAGGGGCGGGCGGTACTTGGGGCTGAAACAGCCCTATCGGCGGAGGTGGTGTGGAGCTAACACGGGTGCATATGCCTTGGACCATCATCGGGCTTAGGCTGGGCGAGCCGAAACAGGCTTGCTGAATCTTGAGCCCTCGTGCCCAGAACCGCGGCCGGCCCTCCACTTTCCGGCACTTTGGACCGGCTCTGGATGGTCGGGACCGCTGCGCCCCGTGGATTTTCCATCCTGATCCTCCATCTTGATCCACTGCCTGGCCAGATTGGATCAGATGAGATCATTTTCGTCGAATGTCTGTTAACGGGGAATTAGAGTTATTATATCAAACAAGCCGTGAACCGGTTTGATCTCAGGATCAGATAGATTCTGACAAAGGGTTGGCGGCGATTCTCGGACAAAAGCAAGTATGCGAGTCCCCGAGACATACGTATGCAGACAGGGGCAGTATTCCGCGTACAGATTCAATGTATGACAATAGCGTCTGTGTGAGAGCGCAGTCAGGTATCGGGTGTCTGTCATTTCAGATTATTTATAGCCCTTGTTCGAAATTCTCCTAGCCGCTGTGGGGTTGGAAGGGGATAACCTTAACGCGACCTTCGCGTATTTCAAATTGATACCAGACCGGTGCTTTCAGAGCCAGGGGGTTCCCGTCCCTTAGTCAAGACATGCAGACAACTGCGCCCAGTCGGTTTCAAGGAGGGCAGAATTGTCGTGAACAAATGCTGGCTGTGGATAACGGCAAGTGGCGGGAACATGAAAACCCTCAGATATATGAAAGAGTGGATCTAGCCATCACTAATAAAACGCAGTGCAGTGGTCTTTGAAAATAAAGGTCGCCTCGCCAGGGGACATATTCTCGAGTACAGCGAAAGCTGGACGGTGCGGTAAGTAATTAATGTACATCAGGCAGCCCATGATCGGGACAGGCGACGATAAGAGGTAAATAGCAGAGCAGTGCCTAAATCCGTTTTGAAAATTGCACCCCCAACTGAGTCATCTGAAGTGAAGGGTCAGTCAGCAAGTGTTTTTTTTTCTTCTTCTCTTTCTCTTACTGTTATTTCTCGATCGTCACCTATGGCTGACGCTTCACATTGGCACTTTTCTGGATACATACATGCGAATACGCTCAGGCTGTCACTATCAAATGGTACGGTCCTTTCGGATATTCTCTCTCCCGAGGGTTAGTTACGCATATCGAGGTGTTGATTTACAGAAGTCAAATTATTACAAGGATATAAGTTAGTCATAAACCCGCTCGCCCATAGCGAATTTGCGCACTTGTCAAACATACACACACAGCCGATTCAATACCTCGATCCAATACCTAAGCCCAGTGCCCATACTAGAGTCTGGATTGGCGATGGCGAATTGACTGTGGTGTATGAATCTCTCCCTGGCTTGGTAGTGCTAACTAATGATGAACCGGTGTACCCTCCATTTTAGCAGGTGCAAATATTCGGTTTCTATTTATATGGTCGGCCCTGCTGACACTGCAATATTTGATTCTTGAAACCACAAAGTGATATACGATTCGTCTCGTTCCGTATCGTTGCAGAGAATTAAAGTCTCAACCAACGCCATCAAGGCAATCTCAAAGTCTTCGAAAAGTCCATGGCCCCTAGTACTTCACTATGTAGCAATCCCATTTCAGAACGTCTTGAAAGAACAAGCCACAATTCCAGCCACCAGATTATCATACCGGAGAATGGTCAGGTGGAAGGTATCGATCTGCCACCATCCCCGAAGCGGGCAAAACTTCATAAGAATTCTGGAATGCATCCTCCCATTTCGTGTAGCAGCCAGATTCTCAAAGGGGCAGGAACCAAACAAACAAGACTTTACCCACCACAGTCAACAAAGAGTGGCCCAATCACTTTCCCTGATGTTTTCTGCATCCACAGCTAAAAACGGAGCCACGGGGCTGCACGCGTTCAACAAAGGAACTTTTCTACTACATCCCCCCTTGCAGGACAGAAAGCCTCGGCATATTTCTGCGCTCTGACTCTTGAGCGCATGAATGATGGTTTTGCCGACGCCCGCAGGTCGATGCAGTTCCATGAGCGTCGTGCCCGCGTCATCCTGAAGCAGTGAAAATGGCAGACGGAGAAGGCCTCAAGAGAATTCAGGCCCCAGGCCTGCTCGAGGAGTATGGGCGTGATCTACCCGTCTCCCCAGCCAGGCCGCTCATCCACGACAGACTTCAAGCGGTCTTGGATTCGGCGCCAGTGGGCCCTGGCCACGCCTTGGTCAGGGTGCGCGTTGGCGAATACGGTAGGCTCTATCCCATCTTGCCCAGAAATAACGAAGACGGAACATTCTATGGCGCGACTCTAATGGCCTTGTTTAACATCTCGCCCTTTCTCAATTTCCTCGAAGAGGCACACAAGAAGAACACTTTCTACGATCCTCTTCTTGAGGAATTGTACGGCTTGGCTGAAAGCTTTCGCGGCTGGCGACATGACAAGACGGAACAAGAGCAGCAGGAGGCGGTTCAGAGCCGGAAGAGAGCCGTCTGGCAACACATCACCGATCGACGAGCAGGCCAGCCAGCAGCGTTCTCAGGCTTCAATAGTCTCACGCCCGTGCCTGATTTCATCCGCTATCTCTTCGAGAGGATCGAACACGCTGAGTTGCGACAGGGTCAAGGAGGTGGTGACGACGTGTAAGTCACAAAAGCAGCTGCTTGGAATTATTGGCACTAATGCGATGTACTTTTAGCGATCTGTCCATCAGATTCAAGCAGCTCTTCAAGTATTTCAATGTCCGTCACACGCCGATGCGCTGCCGTTGCGCCCAGCCAGTATTGCGACGTCAAGCCACCAAGGACGCCCAGTCTACTGGCTATCACTTGAAAGTTGAGGTCCCAAAATCAATGAATTTGGATCAGGCAATCTCACGAGCCATGTGGGAGAAGCTGGCACGCGAGAGAATCTGTCCTGAGTGTAACGACAGGACCGGGCCCGTCCACGACTTCGACAAATTTGCATATCTCCCAGAGTTGCTCGTCGTTCACGCGTTTTTTATAGACAAATCGGCCGGTCCAGGCAACTACAAATTCACGACGGACGAGAAGCTCACATATCCCAAAAGGCTAGACATGTCCGCATTCAGGGATGACCCAAACCGGCCAGGGGATCGGACCGACTGCATTTACAAGCTTCAGTCAATCATCCACACCGACCCCGGGTCGCAGACGTTGCCTCCACCCCTCAAGGTGGTTAAATATAAGGCTGCTCTACGCGTGAATGACGCAGAATTCGCACAGTTTCAGTACCTCGGCGGCGCTGATTCTTTCCCGGACCTTGTAACGTTCAAAGACGTCAATGAGGTAACCAACGGCGTGCCACATGTGCTTATGTACGTGCGAGAGCGAAACGCCGAGGCTGGAGACGATGCACCGGACGCCGTCAAACCTGAGCCCACTAAGCCCCGAGGTGGCACCTCATCTCAGCCCAAGCCACAGGTAAAACACCCCACCAGCACGAACCCCGCCAGCGACTACGGCACAGACAACGATAAATTGCAGAGATTCGTCGAAGCTCAAGAGGGAAAGATAATGGGTAGTTCGCTCTACGAAACGGCAATGAGCAACTTGGAAGATGGCATCGGATCACGCCGGTGGATGTGGCAAATGTTTCCTCCATGTGTATCCCCTGGCAACAATCCGGGAAAAGACCGCATGGGAAACCCCCTTCATGAACGCACCTGTTATGCCGGAGAATACGTCATAAGGGATCTCGCCGAAGCGAGGGCTTACTGGAATCATCCACTGTTGAAAGAGCGCTACCACGAGCTCGTGGAAATTGTACGATGGAACCCCGAGCCCGACCTTGATCGGCTGTTTCGTGATCCGGACAATGCTGATCACTTTCTGGCATCCCTCACTCTCTTCACTCTCATCTGCAGAGATGACCCTGAGAGCCTCGAACTTTTCGAAGGAGTATTTTTGAAGTTTGGAAGAAACTTGCACCAGGCCACCGTATATCAAGTCATCAGGTGGCTCAAAGAGGAAGACAACAAGGAAGCCACAGCCGAGATTCTAGACTATATTCATACGAATAATGAGCAAGCAGCTAGTCCTGGGAGTGGAGGAAATGGTGAGCAAGAGACTGCTGGTTATGTTCCAGTGAGCTCACCTACAGCTGCCAGCAGTACTAAGACAATCACTCCCTGCACCCATGACAACAACGCCGGGCGTTCTGAGAAGCCTGTCGTCAACAAGAACGGTGTAGAAGATGGAAATCCTTCCACGACCGGACATCCCGCATTTGCCAATACAGGTGGCCATGGCAACGGCCATGGAATCGGTACCATACAGAATCCTGCTCAGAGGATAGGTGCCAAGCTGTTGAGTCTTGCTGACCAAGAGCCCGCTGAACCTGGATTTGAGCACGAGAAACCATTGTCGTCCGAATGGCACCGCATGTCTCGTACGATAGGCAGAGCAATCCTGGGCTTCGGTCTACCAGAAGGCATGGCCGCGCCCCTCTCCACACCTGAGTCAGAGGAGAGGGCTCATCGCCTGGGCCGACACCTAATGTCGTTCGCCTGGTCTGAAAACCATCCATCACCTGACGAGGCTCACGATACTTCGATATCTAGCCCTGTCGGCGGCTTCGGAGTCGATGGTAGCTCTGATGAGCCGGACGATGATGCTGACCTTTACGACGAGCTCTTTAAGGCTGTAGCAATCCCCACAGACCCGAGGGACCCGAGAATTGAAGCGTGCCAGAACTGGACGCTCGAGGAACTGAAGAGGGAGTTCCAGAAGGAGCAGCTCGACTGGCGAGGGTTGAGAGCTGACCCTGAAAAACACCGGGTGAAGTTCCGCAAGCACTTTGAGCTTGAGAGGGACTACAGCATCTACCACGAGGGCAGATTGCGGCAAGCCACGGAGGAAATGGGCATACGCATGAGGAATGGCAGGAAAAAGGGTGACAAGATTGACAAGGCTGAGTTAGTTGATGCGCTGACCAACTACGACACGCAGAGACTGCAAGAGGCGGGATACGTGGAGGGAGATGAGTCGGAGGACACTGACTCGGTTGGATATGATCCGGAGCCGTACCAAAGCAGCGAGGCATCAGGGACAGAGGCCAAGTATGTCAAGAGGGAACGAGCGGCCTTGTCAGCGGTTAGGAAGGCAGAGGTAACACCAGCAAAGCCTCGAGTTGTTGCGGCAACAGCGAGAGCACGGAAGAGGGCTCGCGATGAAGATGAATATGAGGAGGTAGAGGACGACCACGACGATGACGATGGATTACTGCCTCGCCCTTCAAGCAAGAGCCTTGTGCGGATGCGAACCAGGTATTGAGGCTGGATCGGGTGGGTCACGAAGAGGGTGGTCACGTGCCACACCTTACTGGAGTAAATTGCCATCCTACACCAAGAGAAACAGCCTGTGGGGTCATCGTTCTTGGATCAGAGATCTATTAGTGTCTGTTTATCAACAATTGCGGCCAACCTGGTTTTATCTCTCTCCCCGTCTCTCTTTCTCTCCACCCGTAATCTCTCTGCGCCTCTTTTCCCTTTGTCTCTGTCCATTCACAGCGGCGTACCGTATGGCATCAACAAATGTTTTGGGAATGGTGGTCAGTCGAGAAAAAGGGGAAAATCTTGTACGACATGACTGGCGGGTTGTTTCGATGACATGGTTTGCAGGCAGGCCCCTAATCGAATCATGTACTGCATATGCATGCGAGATGAATCGTTCTAGCGTAGAGTGTGTCTCCCTCCCACTTGTCAATTCTCACCGACATAACCAGGCACACTGTGGTATCCCGTGGGTGACGTCTGGATAGACACGCCTCGGGGACTCCGACACGGCATGGAAAGCCAATTGACGCCAGCGAATGCTGAATATCGAGGCGGGATGCGTTGAAACGGTCCACGGCCCCTGTCAGGCCGCAACGCCACGGCGACGTCTGCGCTTACCGGTCGGCTAGGCGGCTGCAATTATCTCGTCCGGTCTTGCAGCGTCGGGACTCTGGGGCAAGGGGCTGGTGGTTGATCTGGTCGCTTGGGTCTCCACGTGGCACCATCAATGCCATTGCAGCGACAATTACGACCGACCTGATGGTTGCTAGTTGAGCATGTAACTCCATGGGAGAGCTGTCGGCGATATGCCGTTTTGATAAGCTTAGCGCCAACCATGCCTCGTCCTCCGCAGAAAGGAGCAAGGAAATTGCCTTTATGTAGTTCGAATGCACGCCCTATTTCAGAGAAATCGAGGCGACAAGTGTCGGCATGACTAGCAAGCGTGTGGTACGTACTTTCATGCATTACGTTGGCTAAGACCAAGGGAGGGACATAGTGAAACAACCGGGCGCTGAACCTCCAGGCGCACATCCCGATCTTTCCATGTGACACGGTGAACCTCTGCCTGATCCACCAACTTTTCTCTTTGCTCCGCTCGCAATAGATTTATGCGTTGGCATTGTTGGATAGTGTAAGCGCGCAATTGACCAAGCTTAGTCCCGGAAGACCCAGCCTGTCGATGCCGCCCTGCCCACCTTTGTGGTCATATAATCCGCGACCATGCTAAGCTTTCACTCAATTGCGCCTGTCCGTCTCACTCAGGCAACCGAGAAACGGCCACCACCAAAGCCGAAGCCACACCCGCCCGTGGCCATGACAGACACCTACGTCGCATCGCGCAGCGCTCCTCCAGAAGCTTTCAAGAACGATGGACCGCCTCACATAAAGGACCTGAAGACGGAGCGCGAGCCGGGCGCTGTGGTTCCAGAAGGACAGCGGGACTCTGGCATCGACTTGTCGCATGATGACACGACCCAGGATGTTGCAAAACATGAGCACTGCCCTACGAGGACGTTGAATCCTCCAGAACAGGCATCAGATGTGATGATGGACGCGCAGGAGGGGCATCATGAGGTTTCTCAGCCAGCAATTTCCACCCAGGAAATACCTGCGGCAGCCGACGACGAGACAGAGGCTGGTCCATCCCGAGCTCAGTCATCAGCCAACAATTCACCGCCTAGAGAGAATGCGACCACTAGGCCAGTACCCCATCGTGGAGAGAGCACGATCAATGCAGTAGGCTATCGTCGCGACCCGGAGACGGTGATCGCGTTTCTTGTTCCTCTGCCCAAGCCCACCATCCAAGGCTCAACGCTAGAGATACCGCCGAGATACTTCCTCTATGCGCCACCTCCTCCGCACCTGGTCAAGCCCAAAAAAGGAAAGGAAACATATGCTAGAAGAGCCCACCGAGTCTGGCAAAAGAATGTTCGAAAGGCCAAGGTCAATGCCAATAACAGCAAACGCGTCTCGCTAAGTGCTCTGCACAGCGCAACAATTCGAGGATGCATCTGGGCTTCGGAGAAGCGAAAGGGCGACAACGATGGCGCAGTCTTCCTGGGCCGCATCCAGCCCAAGACCGTGACGCACCTGGTCATGATCCACCCGTGGGCGCTCTCGGCGGATCAGACGCCCGAAAATATCCTCAAGACGTTCCGGTCGCAGATCACGGCGAACAAGGCGAGTTCGATTGTGAAGATCCTCAACAGGAAGATGGGCCCGGAGCCAAAGACTTTACAGATCAGCCCGAAAGCGATTATTGATGGCACACGTGGCCCACGAGCAAGTGAGAGTTCGGAGGAAGAAGAGGTCGTCGTAGGCGTCACAGAGGCTGAGCAGCCACAAGCGAGCCGGAGGGATAGGATTAGGGCTTCACTTGACGCCGCCAAGTTGCGGAATTCCGTGGCCACTATCAAAAGCCAGATACACCAGAGAGGGCGGAAGAGGCACAGGGACGGTAGCCCAAGCGCAGCCAGCCCAGACGCAACTGAGAATGCCGAGCCCGGGGCCGACTTGACAGAAGGCGAGCTCGAACATTACTCTGAGGAAGAGGCCCCTGACGGCGCAGGACTCGTCAACGCAGAAGGCGAGCCTTTCACAGGCCATCAACTGGGAGAGATTCCCGAGGAAGGCTTCCTTGACCATTTCGAGGAGGAGACAGTTGAAGAAAACCCGCGGCCAGCACCAGCTAACGCTGACCGGTCTGGCGGTGGACTATTTGCTGGCAGCACCGACGGGACTCACGGCAATGGACACGACTCGGAAGTCGCCCAGCATGCTAAAAAAGGCTCACGATTCCAGTTGACATTCTATCCTTCGCCGGCGATGGACATCATGTCACGGTATGTACAAGAGAGCTGCCACGTGGCAAACGGACATGCTTTCCCAAGCCCGACGGCAGCGCCCACTGCGGCCGGAGTCTTGGCGAGCATCGGGTGGGAGCCGGAGAAGAGGTTCGCTGACGCAGATGAGCAACTGGAAGATGAGAACGTGAGTCCATATGCCCGCCTGGGGCCAAGAACATATCCGTGCTGCTACAAGGGTCGTCGCTAACGTTCTGCAAACAGTGGCAAGCCCGTGAGATCGAGGACGACCTTTCAGCCATCACCGCAAAGGCGGCCAGGGCCTGGGAGAAGCAGTGCCGCAAATATGTTAGGCAGTCAAAAGCAGGACGCATGGACGCGGAAAAGAAGCACAGCAGGTTCGCCATCCTCGTGACCCGAGTCCGAGCCCGGAAGCCAGCGAAAGGCAAATCAAAGGAAGGTCAGCCTGAGGAGGAGCCATCAGAGAAGAAGGGCAAAGCCGCAGCCCTCAAGCAGCGCTTTGCCGCGGTCAAGGAGAAGCGCAGCAAGAAGCAACAGGCCGAGGATACCTCTGACCCAGCTGAGAAGCAGAGCAAGAAAGAGAAGGCACAGAAGGCTGCCGGGGTCATCTTCTTCCCAGTCATCGTCATCCTTGGCATCCCGATACTAATCGGCAAGGGCATCGCAAGCGGCTTCAAGAAGCTCAGAGACCGCAAGACCAAGACGAGCGGTGATACTGAGGATGCAGAGCAGCGGCAGGAGGCGAAGACGGGTAGGCGTGCGGCTATGAAACATCGTCTGAGTGAACGAAGCGGCAGTGTGAAACGGGGCCTGAGCACTCGAAGCGGCGCCATCAAGAAACGCCTAGCGGACCGTAAGGCAAAGAAAGGTGATGCTGATGGCGCAACGGCCACGGCCAGTCCTCCGGGTGATCAAACCGATACCGCAGGTCAGAGTCCTGCTGGAGATACGACCACGCAGACGAGTAAGACAAAGAAGCAACGTCTCACTGGTCTCCTAGTTGCTGGCCCCCTAGCGGTCAAGCAAAGGCTCGAGAACAGGCGTCAGAGTAAGGACAAGCCGACAAAGGCGACCACAGCAGACGCCACGCCAAAAGAGAAGAAGGCCAGCAAGTTCGCGGTGGTGAAGGAGCGAGTCAAAGGCCTCC
This sequence comes from Diaporthe sp. HANT25, assembly GCA_013435955.1. Taxonomy (NCBI): domain Eukaryota; kingdom Fungi; phylum Ascomycota; class Sordariomycetes; order Diaporthales; family Diaporthaceae; genus Diaporthe; species Diaporthe sp. HANT25. The sequence continues at coordinate 415,817 of JACBFG010000040.1, read as the reverse complement.
GCACCAAGGTCAACAAGCAAGCCAGGTTTGCCAAGCTCAAGGCCCGCCTCAGAGTTCTCCAGGAACGGAGAAAAAACAGAAAGAACGTAAAGAATAACGCCGCCAACGAGAACGAGACAGCATCAGCAGCCGAAGTAGACGACAGCAATAACACGAGCAGCGTCAAGAAGCATGGTGCCATAGCGGGCCTCGTCGCCGGCTGTGTGGCATTGCCGGCCGCCAAGGTAAAGCAGGCGCGCGACAAGCGCCGCAAGGGCAAGGCGGCCGATGGCGTGGAGGGCGCTGCTGCGGCAGCGCGGGAGGAGCACCTCACGGCCAACAATACGCCCGTAGCTCCTGCCACCACTGCTACCGTTGCTGATGAGCAAGAGTCTGTATCGTTGGCGTCGAGGCCGAGCGGAGTTCGGCTGGTGCCATCGGAGCCCGAGATGCCCCAGCCTGCCGTGGACCAGTTCAGACCCCCCGAGAACGGGCAGAGCGAGGTCCCCATCCAGCAAGCAGCGCGGACTGAGCCCGACGCACGGCAGGAGAGCATCGACGGCGACGCTGATGCGGCTGCTGCTGCTGCTGCTTCTGCTGGGAGCGGCGAGGACCGTGCTGAGAGGCCCGCGGCGGCGGTAAGATTCAAGTCCATCCGGGATGGGTTCGGCAACGTCAAAGGCGGCATCGGGAGTGGCATCACGAACTTGAAGGCGAGAAGACGTGGCGCTGGACAGGACGAGGTTACCACCACCGAGGAGGCTCAGCGACCACCAGCAGAGACGATGGACAGCGCCGAGACCCACGTCGAAGCCACTCCTTCCACTGTTGAGCCGATCCCACAGTCTACCACCCCGCAGCAGGAAGCGGCTACCTCTGGCGGAAGGTTCAAGCACATTAAAGACGGACTCGGCAGTGGGATTGAGGGTCTCAAAGCAAGGAGACTGCGCGAGAAAAAGGAGGTGTCGCCGCAGGCGGATGGAACAGCAGCAACACCAGCAACTGAGGCCGAGGAGAGGACCGCCCCCGCCGCCGCCGACGAAGACACTGCATCGTCTGGCGGGAAGTTCAAGGCCCTCAAGGACGGCATCGGGAGCCGGAGAGCGAAGGCGGGAGAGAATGGCGCGAACGCACCCATGAAGCCCGAGAAGAGCAAGCAGCAGAAGCAACAAGCACACAAAGATCGGAACTCGGGGCTTGTGGATCGGATGAGGTGGTTCCTGTACGCGGCATGAGGCTTGATTGGATGTGGGATGAAACAATACCCTTGATTTTGAAAATATGTAATCGTAGACACGCCTGGTTTTCTGTACGGTCACGTTAGTCACAGCATCGCAATGATACACGCCGCCGATGATCTAATTTTCACACTCAGAGCTTTGTGAGTCCAAGGGTGCCGGTGCCATGGTCACAATGCGATAGGTAAATGACTTCTCAAGGCCTCTAGTCCAACGCGAGCATCATGGCTTGGGTGGCCTCCTTCAGCTTCCGCTTGGCAGAGTCGACCTCCTTCGCCGAGGGTGGCATGCCGGTCAGGCTGCCAGGAAGGGGCCGGCTGTTGTTCCTTGCTTCCAACAAGTCCTTGTATACCCGTGCAGCGTCATTGTATTGGTCGAGAGTCCCAAGCGTAGATTTATTGGCCTCTGCCTCCTCAGGATGCAGCACCAGGCCAGACGTAACTGATGCCGTAGACTCGGGTGCGTGGAGCTGTGTTGGATATTTCTCCCCGTACCTTGGAGGTATGGCAGCAGTTGTTGTGGGGCCTGTCTGTGTCGGCCTGGTGTCGGTGGGCTGCGGTGACGCACGAGAGCCAAGAGGATCCGGGTGTGGAGGAGGCGAGACCAGCATCTCACTCGAAGACAGCGGAGGCTGGATCATGGGCATGTGGGGGCCAGAAGTAGATTCTGGCAAAGAGTCGACCATGTGTGAGGACACACGAGATGCAATGCTCGCCACAACATGCTGGCCGTCTTCGGAGCCGTACATTGTACCATCTGCCTGGTCGTGCAGCGGCGCGTACTCGCGATACTCACCAGCCTCAACGTCTCCATCGACACTAGCTGGTTCGTTGGCAGTAGCTGTTGCATTATCAGCAGGTTGTGCCCGGCTATGGAGGGCGTGTGGCGGCGGTAAAGGTCCGTCGCTGCTGGGGATGCGGACACCTTGAGAAGTGGGCTCGACCAACTCGAACTTCAAGTCTGTGACTGGGCCCGGAGAGCCTGACCCCGATTGTGGCTCGTCTTCGGAACTCCCACTGTCGGACTCCCCATCGGCGTCGTTCGCATGTGCCTGTGTGGCGGACGGCCCGTTTGCCCTGCGAGGCTTTTGCAACTTCCTCCGCTCGGGGTTTGTCGGCGCGTGCTCCCCCATGAGCTTCAACGCCAGCTCGTGCCTTGCCTGCCTGGCAGCCTGCTCCTTCATCTTGTCTTGGGCCCAAGCTTTGATATCTTGCACGCCCAGCTCTTTTGCGATGTCTGTGAATGCGTCTGCCTGCTGCGCCTTTGCCCTTTTGTGGCACTGGTGTCGGAAATTACCGAGCCACCGCTTCTCATCTCGCGCAACACCCCAGGCGCTCTGCAGGCGCAGCACCGTCGCAACGCCCTTCTTGAGCTCCATGCCGCGAGAGGTCAAGCTCTGGTAGATTTCCTCGGGAGACATGCCCTCTCCTGTCATGCGGATCAACTCGGCCTTCCTCATCGCCTGAACCTTGGACTTGGCACTGAGCCGCGCGGTGTCGGCGTCGGGCAGGGGCGTCTTGACCTTCCGCTGGGCCTGGGGAGTGTCAGCGAGCTCGTGAATGTCCAAGTGGCCGGGAAAATCTGAAGGAATAGTTCTCACCCTCTTCCTCATTCCCCATCTGATGCGCACACGACTGACAGCACGGTCACTCGTCTGGACACCCATGGCGTTCAAGGCAGCGGCGATGGCCTTGCAGTTCTCGCCTCGCTGGGTGCGGGTCTCGATCTCGGCCTTGAAGGGCTCAAGATTGGACCCTGTGCCGATGCCCTTCTTGTGAGGGTAGAGCCAGCCGGTCGGCGGCGGGTTGTTGAAGCTGTTGCCACGGGTGTTGGGCTTGTAGGCGAGGTCATGGTCGGCTGGTTCTTGGATGGCGGCGTGGCTCAGGATGGGGCCATGTTGCAGCTGTGAAACGTCGTTATTGGGCCAGTCGTCTACCACCTGCGGGCTGTAGCCATCAAACTGTTCTGCTGCCATCGCGGTGGTGCTCGGCCAGCTTATCTCAGCGGGATGAGAAGGCACGTTGCGGGTGCCAAGTGGACTGGTGGTTGAGATGAGATACGCCGCGCTGCCTTGTCGTCTGAGCCCCATCTCGTCTTTCTGCCGGGCGGTGTGGCTTCTTGCATGAACTAACACACAACAGGCAGAATTCTATGATGGTTCTGATAGTGCTGCAGCCGGTCCGAAAGCCTCCTTTCGGCTTATCTCGGGTTCTCAGACTCGTCGGCTGAGTTATCCAGAGAACCAGGGTCCGACATCTCGATCCAAACTTTCTGAGCACGACGCTTGGCCTGTTCAATTCTGGTGGCCAGCTCTCTTGGAACGTCACAAGGTTGTGCCGTTTACAAAACACACGGATTCTCGATGAACAATCAGAACCTTGGAAGGGTCTGTGCACATGTGCTCATTTTATGCGGTGCAATTTCATGCACGAAGAATCGGGGCCAACCAAGTTTGTGTATGATTACAATGAATCTGTCGGTATGTCCGAATCAGGCAGTGTGTGGAAAAAGGTATGGGAATGCCTTCCCATCAAAACATAAATCGGAGATTCACACATGCAGAAAGAAACAAGAGTACACCGTGGACGGAACTCGCTTGCCCATGGCCAATTTGCAGACCTACCACACACTCTTACACAGCCATTTCATATACTCAGGCCTGATACCACAGACCTAACGCTTCACATCCCTTATCCGAGACCCAATACCCAGAACCAATACCCAGCCATTATACCCATATGGGTGTGCTAATTGGCGAATTGGTAACTTAGCTATGGGTGTGCAAATCTCTGTGGCATGGATTAATACTATCAATATACCAATGTGCCCTCTCTTTTTGCAGGTGCGAATCTTACCTAGATAAATCTCTAATTCCAAAGCTTCTGCACACGAATACGCTCCACATCAAATGCCAATCTCACAGCCTGAGAAGAGTCACCGAGAACGTCGCAATGAACGTGAGCTCGTGAAAAAATAGGGAGTGTCTCACGCAAGGTCTTGGAACACAACTCCATCATCAGATACGCATTGGCTAGCTGATGAATGAACTATACCTCCGCAAGAATATGATATCTTAGTAGTGATGGAATACTATGACACCCCGCATACGATGCTGTGATGTTCCACTCAGTTGTCATGTATCGCATCTGGGATTGCTATTTGATGTTCAATAAAGTGATATAATTGAGAAGAACACAGAAATGGAAGACAGGAGCAAAACGCGAAAAGCACTGGCTTGAAAATAATGTAGGACTTGGGGTGTCCTGCCCGCCAAAATCTGTGTCATAAAGTGTCCCGGGTGGTGTCATAGGTTTCAATGTCGGTCAAGATCACAAGTCACCATGTCTAGAGTCGATTAGACTTCTACATTGATGATGCTTTCCTTTTTACTCTCTCGACATTCCGAACTTAAACTTTTTCGTAGAACTCTTGTGCGATTGAATGTGGCACTACTGAATGAGTGATCGGCTGCTTGCAAGATGAACTCTTTTGCACGCCTCAGAAAGCATACAACGAGCAAGGCCAAGGCAGTGTCTCCATACTATTCTCCAGTTTCTGTACAATTTCAAGCCTTTCACGACTGATAATTACCCGTGAGCAAAAACCTGACTTCGAAAATAATGCTTCAATTCTGTGATGCTCGCCTTCACCTACAATCTTGATCAAGCAAATATCCCGCTTGTATTCTGAAAGGAGCCTAGGCTGAAGACCGACACTTTGCTCTTCAGTCCGTAAGAAATCAGGCCTTTACTCACTCGACTATTGGCCGAAGCTCGTTCCGTACTACTTCAAGTCAGCTCCCAGTGCAATAGCTTGACACTCGCCCAGGGAAATTTCCCATAGCAGGCGAACGTCTCACACATTTGCGGCCTGGCTCAAGGCAAGAGACGGAGCACAGAGATACATGATACGGCATATGTCCTTTAACTACACAGTTTGGACTACAGAAATTTATGTGACTGTTGATGACTTCAATCTTGCACCACTTTTTGGTTTTTCCTACCATCTAGCTTGTATCATTACGGCAATTTGAACTGGAACTCTAATTGGAAAGTGCAAGCTGCTTCTAGATGATTAAATCGATCAGACATACCTACACATTGACAAACATCTCAATCTGGATACAATGCTGCGGTCTCTAGGGCCGCAATGGATTTCCGAGGACTGTCAAGATCGCTAACTCGGAGCACCCGGGCCCGGTCTTCGTAGTCTATGCTGGGAAGTGACACCAGATTTGTCATCAACCATTTCCTGACAATGAGGTTCATATGATCGAAAAATACAGTCGAGCGAGGAGAGATGAACGGGACTACGTTGTGCCGCCATACTACAGCCCAACATGGTAATGTCCGAGTTACTTTTCAACAAGTTTTGCAAAGCTTGGAAGTTTGCTTGGAGCATTGAAGCATTCAGCAGTTCCCTAGACTCCAACAAGGTGGACCTTCCTCTTTGGTAAGGTTGGTTTGCGTGGAAACACAGGAGCAACCTAGGTTGACGGGTCCGCGGGGAGGCCATTCGCTTGGGAGATCATGTTCCGGCGGGTGGTAGCGTAACATCTTTGATCCTGAACAGGAGATAGAGGAGCCTTGCATAAGAGGGCATGATCGAAGCCGACGTAGAAGCGCCCGGACGGCGCTTCACCTTGAAGAGGTAGGCATAGGCTGCCTTGGATCGGAAATTGCCCAGCATCAGGGAAGTTCATGGGTGTTACGGTAATGAGAGCAATCTCACGTGTCGACAAGCGAGAGGATATCGTGTCCTCCTGACGCCTAACTGCTTCTGAAGTTGGTCATTATGTGGAAATGTGAGTAAAACGTAGCCACTTTGTAATCTGTTTGTCAGGCCAGGACATGACATAGATTAGAGTTCAGGGCTCCGGGCTGATTAGCGTTTTGATCTACGACAACCTTGGACAAACATCTACTCTAAAGGCCATAGACTCCAGCCAACCAGAATTTTTGAGTTATAAGCCGCGGAGCTGAAAGTTTGAATGAGCACATTTGCGCCCAGCATTAGGTTGTAGTCTTCGACCATGATTGCCTGGGAGGAACCAAGTTCGCAGCAAAGCCAATTGACGTCTTCGGACCCTGTGAGTCAAGCTCCTTGACCTACATAAACATTCACGCAGTAGAAACATTGTATGCTGCTGCCAGCTTTCCTAGAAGTGTCCCTCGATCTGTTGGGACAGGGTCCCTTGTCAGCACTTGCCATTGTCTCAGCCATACTGAGTAACTTCTTATTCGAGGTGTTCGTCCGAGGCTCCACCAAGCGCCAGGTCCCTGAACATGCCAGTTTCATCGTGGCAGCAGCCAACATCGCGATTCATTTGGTCCAGCTGCGAGCAAGGGACGGATCGTCCGCCTGGTGTCACATCGCCAGCAGCAGCATCTTCGATCACATTGTCGACCGGAATAGAAGTAGGGCGGCACACGGAGACGGAGCACATCTCAGTCCTGGACAAGGCCCAGAGACGGGATGTCTTTCGCCACCTTCGTCTGGAGAAGAAGTGAACATCATGTGCCACTATATCCGCCAAGAAGTCTAACAATAAACCAGCTGTGCAGCACACCTTGCGATTCACCGCAGTACGCGCGTTCCTCAGCATCACCATTGGAGATATTGTTCTCCAGGATAAAGGGGGCGGGTTAAAAAGTCTAGGCATACCAAGCAGTGCGCATGTCCAACGTCTTGGCGAGGCGCCTCAGCTGGCCCATAGGGCTCTCGTCTACCTGACAGCGGGGATGGTGCTACTGTTACCTCGATCATGGGACGATCTAAATTTCGATATCGGACACCCACCCGCTTTCCGCTCCACATCCCGCGTCAGGCACCGCGCGCCCTTTGCTGCTGTAAAAGGCCCGAGGGAGGAAAAGCTCCTCTATAGTAACAGGTGTATTATAGTAGGGTTGCAGCACGCCTCCCGAGAAACTCTTGCGAAATCTGACAGAATGAAGCCAGCGGTTACACACCTTGGCGGAATGGAGAAGTTGCACAGAGCGTGCAATGAGAATCGGCGTTGGATACAGGGGACCCCCCTCCTCGCCACATGTGAGTGTGTGGCGGGAAAAGTCGCCGATGATGAAAGAGAATCGAGCTGCAGATCGGACCCTACTCGCAGCAGGGTCACGATAGTGTGCGTGGAGTCCAGAGCGAGCACAGTACAGCACACCCCATGTGCTGTGGTATACTTATACCACTGTACGGCATGTGTAGTGATTTGCCTCACATGCAGGCCGGGACCGTCCACGGCACCTCCAAGCAAAAAGGCTCGCGAGCTAGGCCCGATGGGGGCGGCTGCAGGTGAAAGTGGTGTGAGGGTGAGTTGCCGCATGCTGCACTGACTGGCCCGACTGCTCCTAGTGCACCACAAGAGAAAATCTTCGTCTTGGCCCCTCGCTAGCAGCTGCAAACCCACGCATGCCAACGGCTGCACGATGTGATGAGAATTCTATTTTTACGACACTACATGTTGACTGGGTGAGAGTCACTACATGTATGCTATCTGGGTGTACATATCCATGGAGAAAGGGCCCTTTGGCAACGGCAATATTCGGCGGCCAACAACAGCAAGCCAGATTGTGTCTGCATGTGAGGTCTAGATGAGTCGAGCCGAGCGAGTGCCCACAGACGCCGAGCTACGCCCGCTGTGGCAGGTGTGGCCGGCGCAATGCTCTGTGCTGCCGTTCCGTCCCGGCGATCACCGCGATCAACAGTCTCCCCCCCGCCGGCCGTTGGACAGGTGCCGGGTTCCGGAGAGGGGGTGCTGCCGGAAGGGCGTTTGAAAGAGGTTGGCCAGCTTTGCCAGCCTGCCTTTAATACAACCGCACGTTCTGCTGCTAGGCAGCTAGTCACGAGCTGAAACAGCCAGCATACCACCACTGTATTCGTTCCTGCGACGTCGGTCGGGATAGACTGTCAATATTCCGGATGTCTTTCTGAACTTGTTATGCCCTTTGAGCCTCTGGCAGCCTCAGCGCCCCTGGGGCGGCTGGACGGCAAGACGGGACGGCTTGTGATGGTTCAAGGGTCATCTCGTTCATCTGATGGTGCCCGCCCCAATCCGGTGTCCTGCGCGTGCTCTGATTATTTTCCCGCAAGCCCCAACCGGGGCCGGGGGCCAGGGCCGGGGCCAAGGACAAGGACAGGGGACCGGGCATGACAGCAGACAGGGCTGGAGAGGAGGTGGGACGGGAGAGGGGGAGGGGGAGGGGGAAGGACGAGGGGGCGAGGATTGTTTCGAAACGGCCCTGGGCGCGGGATCTCGATGATTTTGTTTATTGCACATACTGTAATGGGCACCGCGGAGGGTATTTCATGCGCGCGGCGCGCGGCATGGAGATTCGGAAACGGAATCCAACGGCGGGCGCTGCCCAGGCCCAGATTGCCTCCTATTTTCCGACCTCACGGGCGAACTATTTGTTTCGTCGCTCGGCAGCAGGTAGATGAATGAGGTACGCCATGTAGTCCAATGCACACGTCCTGTATCAAACTCTGTCTGGGAGGATCCGAATAGTCTACACCTCCAGCTTGAGCGATGGCACGCCCCTGAGATGCCAGTGGGTCATGGGAACCTTCTCCTCTGGGCTGGCGGCCGATGCCTGTTCCAGCTCCAGTCTGTCTCCTCGAGATGTCTCTCTTCCTGTCTATACCCCTCTGTCTGCCGGTCTGCCCAGTGCCTTCTTTTTTTTTTTTTTGTCTCTTTTCTTGGCCGTAAATCGACACCCATGGCCATATTCAGGGGGAGCAGGCGTGTCTGGCATGCCAGGCGTGCCCAGGACTGGGCCAGTCGGCGTGGGGTTTGTGGCGTCGGAAAAAGATGAGGGCCCATCCTGAGTGCTGCCGAGGACCAAATGGTGAGCAGCCGATTGGCACGGGCTTGGCCTTGGGATACACACACACACACACACACACAGATATACATACTCACAACATCAAATGTGGCCTGCTACTCCTGCACCTGCAGCCAACAACAATGATACTGAATAATAACGTTGTCGACAATGGCCGACCGGTGTGCGTTACATTGGACCAGGTCGCGGCCGCCCACCCACCTTCACCCAACTGCCAAATGGGCTTCCACACTCTAAATGTCGAGATTTCTGGGTGGGCTGATGTCGCTTCCATGCAGGAACATGTCGCACACCTTCCTGATGCTGTGCGCCGAGACTGATGGTCTCGATAGTACTGGATGACAGCGCCGTCATATCTCGCGATTTTGGAAGCATATTTACACTTTTGCAGACGATCTGACAGCAGTCACATCGCATTCCTGGGCGACCACAATCGCTCCATAATTAGAGTCTAGAATATCACTCACACTCTCACATGCCCTTTCGACTCGCAGCACCAACCTATCTACACCGACTCCTGCCCAACACAAAACCGGCACGCGTCACTGGCAGCCGGCAGCCCACTTGGGAGTACAGTGCATCCATGTAGTCGTCTGTATTACCAAGCCTGTGTGGGTCGACCAAAGCCCGAAGGGTAGTATGCTTGCCGGGGCCCTGGATCTCCATCTTCCAGGCGAAAGACTTGCCCAAACCAGGAGGCAGCCGTGACCTCTAGTCAAAAGTACAACGCCATCTCTGGCCTTCGTCGACACAACAAAATCCGCTGGCAAGCAAGCCGGCCGGCCAGCCAGCAAGCAAGCAAGCAAACAAGTCAGTCAGTCAGAATAGGCTCCAGATCTGGCCCCTCCAGGCCTCTCAGCCTCCGGCCACGAGTCGTGGCACCGTTGCAGTGGGAGCAGATCCTGGTAGCGAAATAAGCATAACCCTGGGCACAGACTGTACTGCTACCACGGTACCATACCACACGGGCTCGCGAGAGATCTTGCCTTTCCGCACCCGCGCTGCAGTGTGCCACCTCTGCGCTGCACGCACACTACCGCCATGCAAGCATGCAAGCAACACGCGCCAAGTCTCGGGCCCCCAGGGCAGGCCAGGCCACCACACCTTGACGGGGCAGAGCAGGCAGACAGACGTGAGCCGCCGGTCACGGCCACGGCCACGGCCACGATCACGGCAACGGTCACGCTGCACGCACCGCCTCCGTTCGGTGGCCGGAGATGGAGCTTCGTGATTCGTGGGCGTGCGGAATGGCCGCCTTTTCTACTCTTTGCGTGCCCACATTTGCATCATTTCCCCGGGACGGATTGTGCTGTGCATCCCCCCCCCCCTAGAGAACGAATAGCCAACAACATCAACTGAGAGCACGCACGGGATCTCTCTTACTACGTGCTCTGCTCGGGATTACTGTACTGTGTATGGTGGAAAGGGGAAGGGGCCGGCGACGGCTCCTGTCTACAAGCTGACTAGATGGACTTGAGCATCGTGTACATAGATGCCACAGCACTCACCGTTCTGGTCGGAAACAAGCGTCGGGAACTTGTGTCGGGGACTTCGCAGATCGTGGTCCTGCTCACCCCAACCGATCCAGAAGTTATCTTCCTAGTGCACTTTTGGGAAGCCCAAGTGACGTCGCAGGCCCTCCTAGTCCCTTTTCTCCAGATCCACCTGGTGGGTTCAGAGGGTTCCCGCCCATCTTGCACGAGTTATCAGATTTTCCCGCCCGGGGACACCGTGACGTAAGAAAACAAATGTGAGTCAGGACGTTTGTCTGGGCAGGACGTCGAAGCCCACCGAAATCTCCTGGACACGAGAGCTGCGTCGTCAACTTGAAGCCGTTGGGCATTCTCGTCGCCAATTCTGTGCAGTGCGGCAGCAGCATAATATTGGGGATATAAAGCACCAGAGGTGCGTGGATGGCAACCCCAGTCGGGCTGGCGGGGAGCGATCGGTATGTGTAGACGGTGAGGGACAAAAGGACGGCCGCTTGTCAGCTGCTGTATGATTGGTGACGCTCGTTACCGCATGGCCGGAAATACTCAGCGTTTCTATGTCACACGTTGTGGAGTATCCTGCACGGAATCCAATATAGAAACGCCAAGTTCTCGCCACGGATCCCGAGTACCGACCCCGAAGCAGCGGCATGCTCTGCGCACTGGCAAAGTTTCTCGACCATTACCCCGGGCGCGTACGCGCCACGCGGACCCTGATCACCTGTAATTGAAGACGAGGTGCAACCGTCAACGCCTGGGCAGCTGGCAGGCTGTCCTTCGGAATATCTTTAGCGGCACGGCGTACAACGACAAGCCCAGCCGGGGCTGACAAGAGGAGGAACACACCTCGGCACTTGGGAGGGATCAACACAGAGCCGGATTGTAACCGCAGGCGCCCCCAGGGACCCCAGCGTCTCCTTGTCACATGGAAAGTGTTACCCCTGATTGGCCTAATTTGAGGTCTTGGACATGCATGCAGAGTGGTCTCGGCTCCCTGCGAGCCGGGCAACGTGCAGAGACCCCTGTCCACTTTTGTTTGCCGGCAAGGCTTTGGGCCTGCTAGTGCGTGCGTGAAGAGTAGACCGCTGCGAAATGTTGCGATTATTGATGAGCATCCAGAAGTTCCTGATCGTCCTGCCACTCACCCTCACCTTGCCTGTCGACTCGTCGGCCCTCCATGTCCCATTCCCCCGTGCCACTCGAGCCCGGGACCCCCCTCCATAGCGAATCAGCTTCCGCTTATTGCCCATTTGACTCGTTTGAGTTCGTCCACCTGGGCCGTGCCAAGGCAATAGACCTCCAACGCCAGCATGGCGACCTTCATTATCAGGTGGTTTCTCTCGACAGTCTCCACCACACTATGGTCCAGGTTGGGATCGTCATAGACAGTCCTCCCTTGTCGTTGTCTTGCCCCAGGGAATGCCACGACAGGCAACGTAAACAGAAGTCTAGCGTCGGAGATTGAGCATCGATTTGTAAGAAGGCAACATGACAAAGGCACAGTACCCTCCCCCATGTCACAACTCACCTGGCCGTGGAGCACACGCTCGCCTATTTCGTGCGAGATTCCAAATGTGTCAAGCCAACCTTAAAGTTCACGTTGTATTACGTGCACCCGCCTTGGTACCCTTTGTCCCACCAGCTTGAGTAATACGCAGTACGTTGCTGTGGGCAGGGTTCGTCTGAACAATTCCCCCTAGCATATACATATATGTATATATACCTGGAGCTGGATCCATCTTCCACCGCCCCAGCCGTCCCCTTTCCTTTGGCACCAACCTCTCGAGTTGTGTTACGATCGTTTACTCACTGCCATCATGTCTGGTTCACCGTCTGTACCGGATGTCCTCCGGGCTCTCCTCCTGGCTTCGCCGCTGGTCTCCGCTGCCTCCTGCCCGTTTGCTCAGCAACAACAGAAGAGGGACTCTTCGTCTGAGTTCCTCAACCGTCGCCAGGACTCAGCCGCCACCCCGTTTGGCACATGTGCCGAGAAGGCCAACGTCGCCGGCGGTGGCACCCGGAGCCGAGACTGGTTCCCCTGCCAACTTCGACTCGATGTCCTCCGCCAGAATGCTGCTGAGTCCAACCCGTACGGCGCCGATTTTGACTATGCTGAGGCGTTCAACTCTCTGGACCGTGAGTCACTTGTGCCCTCTCCAAGCGGATGACAAACAAACCTGTCCAGACCTCCAACTAACCCTGCCCTAGTCGATGCCGTCAAGGCCGACCTCAAGGCCCTGCTGAGGGACTCCCAAAACTTCTGGCCGGCCGACTTCGGCCACTACGGTGGTCTCTTCATCCGTATGGCATGGCACAGCGCAGGCACATACCGCGCCTTCGACGGCCGTGGAGGGTCTGGCATGGGCCAGCAGCGCTTTGCACCGCTCAACAGCTGGCCCGATAACGCCAGCCTGGACAAGGCCCGGCGGCTGGTCTGGCCCATCAAGCAGAAGTACGGCCGCAAGATCTCGTGGGGCGACCTGATCATCCTCGCCGGCAATGTGGCGCTCGAGGACATGGGCTTCCCAACCTTTGGCTACGGCGGTGGCCGCGTCGACACATGGCAAGCGGACGAGGCCATCTACTGGGGCTCCGAGGAGACTTTCTTCCCCAATGGCAACGAAGACCGCTACAACGGCAGCACCGACTTTACCGCCCGCGCCGAGAACCTTGAGGTGCCCCTGGCGGCCACGCACATGGGTCTCATCTACGTGAACCCCGAGGGACCAGACGCTAACTCTGACCCTGTCTCCTCGGCTCTCGACATCCGGACCACGTTCGGAAGGATGGGCATGAACGACGAGGAGACAGTTGCTCTGATTGCTGGCGGCCACGCCTTCGGTACGTCTTCCACAACGCAGTGTTGCCGATCGCGGACAAACCCCTTCCGAAGTTTGACTGGACCAACCTTACTGACCCATGACTGTCTGCAGGCAAGACGCACGGAGCCTTCGACGGCAGCGAGATTGGAGGCGCACCCGAGGCTGCTGACCTCGGTGAGCAGCAGCTCGGATGGGCTGGCAGCTTCAAGGAGGGCACTGGCTCCTTCACCTCGGGCCTCGAGGTCACCTGGAGCAAGACGCCTACCAAGTGGTCCAACAACTTCCTCGAGTCTCTGTTCCACAACCAGTGGTCCCTCGTCGAGAGCCCCGGCGGCGCCCACCAGTGGGAGGCCCTCAACGCCACTGCCAACTACCCTCTGCCCTTCGACAACAGCAGTTTCCAGAAGCCAAGGATGCTCACCAGCGATCTGGCTCTTCTGCACGACCCCATCTACAACAACATCTCCCAGGTCTACCTCGCCAACTTCACCAAGCTGACTGACGACTTCTCCCGTGCCTGTAAGTCATGCCAACCCGTCATCGACGTCTTCATGAGGCCGAAGCTAATGGTGATATGTATCCAGGGTACAAGCTTACACATCGTGATATGGGCCCCCTGTCCCGCTACCTTGGCCCAGAGGTTGCGACCGAGAAGCTTATCTGGCAAGACCCTCTGCCGGAATCGAACGGAACCACCATCGACGACTCCGATATCACGACCCTGAAGCAGCAGATCCTCGACTCCGGCGTCAGCGCTTCGGCCCTCATCTCTACGGCGTGGGCCTCGGCCAGCACATTCCGGAACACTGACAAGCGAGGCGGCGCCAACGGAGCTCGCATCCGCCTCGAGCCCCAAATAAACTGGGCCGTCAACACCGGAGCCGGCACGAACCTGTCCGACGTCCTGAGCGCCCTCGAGGGCATCCAGTCCGCATACTCCAAGCCCGTCTCCCTGGCCGACCTGATCATCCTAGGTGGCTCCGCAGCCGTCGAGAAGGCAGCCCAGGACGCCGGCTACGCCGACGCTTCCGTGCCCTTCACCCCTGGCCGTGTCGATGCCACGCAGGACCAGACCGACATTGCCAACTTCGGCTACCTGGAGCCCAAGGCTGATGGATTCCGCAACTTCGGACGTGGCAACGCGCGCGCCCGCACCGAGGAGATCCTCATCGACCGGGCCAACCTGCTGGGTCTGACACCGCCAGAGCTCACCGTCCTGGTGGGCGGTCTCCGTGTGCTCGGCACCAATGCCGACGGCTCGTCTCACGGCGTGCTGACCGACAAGCCCGGCCAGCTGACCAACGACTACTTCGTCAACCTGCTCGACATCCAGACCAAGTGGACCGACTCCGACAGCGGCGAGATCTGGCAGGGCACCGACCGGGCAACCGGCGCCGACAAGTGGACTGCCACTCGCGCCGACCTCGTCTTTGGCTCGCAGTCCGAGCTGCGTGCCATTGCCGAGGTCTACGCCATGTCCGACTCGGGTGACAAGTTCGTCAATGACTTCGTGGCCGCCTGGAACAAGGTCATGAACGCCGATCGGTTTGATGTCAAATGATTATGATGATGTTGATGATTCCTCTCGGTGATCGAGACCATGGGGGAGAAGAAATACCATAAAGAAAAAGAAAAAAAAGAATGAAAAAACAGAAACATGCCCTGAAATGGAACCGGGCCCTTGACGAAGCGTACTCTATTCTTGTACATATTACGAGCATGTTTATATCTAGCTAGATACCTCACAGAACGTTGCATTCCGGACCTAGTTGACATCGCTCACTCTCGTGCCATCTCCTCCAGCCTAGCCTTACACGCACGATCCCGCTCAATCTCCTTCCAGAGCCGCGTATCCCACGCCCTCACGTGGTCCCGGCCATTGTTAGTTCTCCAGACCTGGTTCAGGGAACCGGCAAATCGCTGCCTCAGTGCGGCCACCGACAGTTCCACAGTAAAGAGCCCACCCAGTACGAGGGCAAGCGTGGCCCACCAGGCAGCATCTCCACCAAAAGTCCGGGTGAAACCGTCGACTACGGAATAGGGGCTGATGACCAGGGAGGTGAAGACGTAGCCCACCACGATGTGGAAGAGCCAGATCAGGGCAATCTCGGCGCAGAATATCAGGAGTACAAGAATGGTTTTGTACTGCATCTCCAGGATCCTGTCCGCCATGCATTAGTACGCGTCGTCTAGCATTGAAGAATTAGTGCTTTTAGTTGGGACAGTGTAACTCACAGGATCTTGACGTTTGTCCAAACCATGCACGCGATGAAGACCAGTGTGCCAATGGCATAAAGCCCATTGTCATCGGGGGTGGTCGTGTACGCGCCGCCATAGCCCAGCCATGCCAGGAACGAGATGGCTGTCCCGGCCAAGACCGCATTCGCAATCCAAGAGAGGAAAACGCCCCAGTTCAGACCCTGTGCCCTCTGACCATACGCATACAGCTCTGGCACGGCCATCAGCGTCCGGGCCTTGAGGTCCTTCTCCCACGCGCCAATCGTCATGGTACAGGCGGTGGAGAAGGCAAAGCCGTAGACGGTCAGGGCCGTGGACTCGTACAAGCTCGTGCCGGTGAAGCCAGCCGCAATCTGGTACAGTGCAGCGGGGAACCAGAACAAGGTCTCCTTCCAGAAGCTGCCTAGCACGAAGCGAGTGATGCGGTGGTAGTTCCAGCGGCCATGGACGAGGAGAAGCCTCGACAGGAAGCGGAACTGCGCAATGCTGATGTCTGCCACACGTGCCGCCTGCTGGCCCTCCCGCCCAGAGATGCCCACGCCCACGTTGGCTGCCGTTATCATTGCCAAGTCATTCGCCCCATCACCGATTGCGAGGGTAAGCGGGCGCCTGTGGCTGGTGAAGCTGGTATGCACCCACCACCACGCCCGGCCCAAGGCCGTGGTTCCAGGTGGGGGCGAAGGCTCGTCACGGACCGCGCGCACCAGGAGGGCCTTCTGGGATGGTGAAGCCCGACAGCAGATGACCGAGCCGACGGTTGGGATCAGCTGTGTGAAGAAGGTCTTGCGCAGGCGGGCTGCGTCGGGCTGTTCCAGGGCGGTGAGCGTCTGGCCGTCGATCACGATTGCGCTGTGCGGGGCGTCTTGGCGGTCTGGTGAGCTGAGTATGTCCGAGATCTGCCACTCTAGGTCGCCGTCTTCGACGTCAAGCTGGAAGAGTGCTGTCTCCGGCGTGCAAATGCGAGACGAGTGTGCCTGTTTAAACCAAGTGTAAGTTTTCAGCAATCTTTCATCAGTCGTGCCAGTCCTGGAGAATGTTTTTCCATGGAAAGGTACTTCGATACTCACGATGTTGATAGCTGTCTCTCTTTTGTCTCCTGTCAACATCCAGATCTTGATGCGTGCCCTTCGCAGGCGGTCAATCGTCTCTGGCACTCCTTTCTGCAGCTTGTCCTCGACGCCCGATGCTCCGATTAGTTCAAGAGAATGCTCAATTTTCTCTCCCACTTCTTCCAACTTCCGCTGACGGTCTGTCAGGCTAACCTGGGCGTCGTGGTACTCCCTCTTCCACGATCTGTACTCTTCGTCGGAGAGATAACGATGTGCAAAAACAAGTGTTCGGAGGCCTTCTCTCGCATACTCATCGATGTGATCGAGGCATCGGCTTAGCATCTCCTTCTCATTCACGTCCGACTCTGGATATGGACTCGAGCGTCCGGCGTAGGGGTTTGTATCAAAGAAGCCTTGGGTTCCAGGGTTCCAGGAGTGCAACGAGATCGGACTCGTTGGAGACTCCAACGACCGCCTGGGAAAGGATAGGTTCGTCGATCCTCTCTGGTGTTGCCTGAGTGACTGTCTCCTAGCATCCAATGGTGCCTTTCTCAGGCGTGGCAGCACAATCGTATCAGCTCCTTTGCAAATGACCCAGATCCTGCCATCCGGGCGGCGCACCACAATGGACATCCTCTTCCTCTTACTACTAAACTCGATAACATCCAGTACCTCGTACGTCTCGTGTCTTCCTCTTTGACCCGGTCCATGCGTAATCTCGAGAGTAAGCGACTGTGTTGAGCGCTCGATGACCAGGATCCCGAGCTCTTGTGCTGCTCTCACCAGAGCCAGCTCGTCTGGCGACGATGCTTGGAAATCTGTGATCTCGCCAGTATCGGGATCTTTCTCGGGGAGACATGTGTGGCAAACTGCCAGTGCTAGTATGTATTCGATGGCGGCTTGGGACAGCGGAGATTTCGGATCTTGACGAATCTGAGCCACGAGGTCGTCGGTCGTCCTGCCTCGTCCTTCTGGAGCAGTGGAAAGTTTTCCAGCAGCAAGTCCCCTATCTTCATGCCACCAGCTTGTTCCTGCCACGCTTATTCTGCGGAATTTCATGATGTTGTCGGTGAGCGTCCCCGTCTTGTCCGAAAAGACATAGCCGATCTGGCCAAGATCATCCAGGATGATGTTCGTATTGCAGCCTGCTGGCGTGTCTGATTCCTCGTGGTGCATCTCGACGTCAGAGGCAACAAGTACTGCCAGGTTGAGCTTGACTGCTTCGATGGCCATGATGAGTGACATTGGGACAACATTTGAGAATTGAATGATGAAGCCGATTATGACCTCTTGGTCAGAGACGGCCGACAGCATGAGATACCACGGGATATTGGAGCCTTGCCAGTAGATCTTGAACCCCATGTACAGAAGAATCGAGGTGACGAGCATGTACAGGGCAAGGAAAATGACTATGAGATTGACAAACTTCTCGAGCGCTGGCCGTTTCGCTTCCGGGTTGCGGTTCGCATTCATGCGGATTTTGGTGTCCTCTCCCGTGTTGATCACCATGCCAATGACAAATCTCGTGTTTTTGACCTCGCATCCCCGATAGATGATGTTGTCCACATTTAGTGGCAACATTTTGCTGCCATCAACAGTGGCGGTTCCATCGAAGTTGTACAGATCCTGGTTGGGATGCTCAAGAGTGAAGTAGACATCAGAGCTTGAAATGTTCTGAGCTGAAACCAAATTCAAGCTCTTCAAGCCAGCTGGCACCATCTTGCTCTTCATATTCGTTTCGCCGTCCAGAGCCCTGGTATCCACGAATGCGACATCCTCGTCGGCATAGAGTAGAACGATATCTGCTGGGACTTGCTCATCTCCCAACAGTCTCACAACGTCTCCGACTTTCAGGTCACCCCATTGCGTTGTCGTCCAGGGCGTGCTTGAGCTCCTTCCGTCCGAAGATGGGCTTAAAGCCAGCTCTGAGTCTACTGCAGATACTCGCTTTCCGTGCTGTCTGCTTGTCGCGCCGTCTTCAATCCCCAAGATTGTGACTTTGCTCGCGTTTTCGGCCTTGTCGAGAGTGTATCTCTTCCAGTCATCATACCCTTCTTTTGCGATAGTAAGGGCCACAAAAATTAACAACGGGATGAGAGTAGTGAATCGTCCCGTTGTGCTGAAACCTGGAATCATCTGTAGGATTGCAATGATCAAGAAATACATATTGGCCAGCCTGGAAAATTGATATATAAGTTGTCTCGGTACAAAGTTCCATATGGTATATCGCGAGGTCCTAATCCGGTTGGAAATGTAGGGGCGCCCCGTCCGCTCATCAATGAGTGGTTCCTCACCGAGTCGTAATGGTATCCTGCGGCCATCAGGGGCAGCGCGTGCAGTTCGTCTCAAGCGGAGAAATTCCAGTACTCTTCCAGACAGAGATGAGACCTTTCCGACCTTGCGTGCTTGGACTGCGTCTTCGTCCAGAAGGGTCTGTCGCGCGCTGGGGCGGGAGACGGATCCCTCGAGGGCGGACAGTTCGAGCCACTCGCTCGAGCCATCGCGGTCGGATTTTCTGTGATGGGCCATTTTCGAAAGTATGCAGCCGCTAGCTCCTCCCTGTCCAACCTGAGTCGTGGACACAGATGAAAACACGTCGTCTGTCACCAGGCCATCGATGGGGCAGCCCCAGGACGAGAACAATGGCTGGCGCAAAGCATCAGTCCGGGTCAATTACTGCAGGAAGGGGGCAAAGTAAAGAAAGAAGCGTCATGGTCGGATTGGCAGTGTTGGATAGAGCTCGGGAAAATGAAGAGGGCGGCAGATAGTTTGATGAGTTGGAGGCGCAAGCCGGCTGTGAAGGGGTGCTGTGTCTCTCTTGGCTGCTTGGCCCCTGACTCCTGGCTCAGCCAAGTCAACCAGTCCAGCCAGTCCAGCCAGTCCTGAAGCCTGCCATGGAAGCATGACGCACTAAGCAAGCCGGCTTGGCTGAATCCTATCCAAGATTGCTACCTAGTCCATCTATCAAGCTCCCACACCTGCCGCTAGGCCGCGTGTTAAGCTCATCGGGTGGCCAAGGGATCTTCGATTCATCTGGGCTGTGCAGTTGCGCATTCGTAACGCCGCTTTCTTGTCTTGGTTCCCTCGGTCTCGGACCCCTCTGCGAGCCGTCAGGCCGTCAAGCCTAGCTTATGATAAGTGCACTACCTGGCAGCTGATAGTGCTAGCACTTTTGGAACGTATTTATTTATAGGCTTCACTAGTCCAGAGACACTCACTTCTAGATTGTATCTACGATTCTCAAAATGGACAGTGGTGTACAACCAATAGCCCTCTCTCTAGGTACAGTCAAACGTTAGATAGACAGCAACGTTAGTGAAATAGCCACTGAGTCAGGCCAGGCATACATTTCGCGAGTCTAGCATTGTTGTCCATATCACTTCAAAATTGGTTGGACCAGTGTGACCAGATGTTAGATACGATTGTGGTTGTTGCCTCTCGGGATCCATGGATTAGCTGAACTTGGCAGTGACATTCCTACTTGTCTGCCAGTTGGTTGCAAGTTTCCAGAGCATGATGTGTCAAACAATGTGTGAGCCGGGATTGGTATAAAGAAATCAGATGTTGGCACCTGTTCATCGTTGGGCGCTAATTAACCCGTGCCATTTAGAGATTTGCACACCCGTAGATAGTATTTCATCAATTCACATACCTACCTAGGTCTGGGTATTGGGCTAGGTATTTGACATGGGGAATGAGGTCTAGGATGTCGGGTTTGGATTATTAGGTTTGGGTATTGAATGTGAACTGGCTGTGAGTGTGTGTGACGGGTGTGCACAATTGCTGTGGGCGAGAGTTATGCATCGGCGTACCCTCCGCTCTTGCAGGTGCACATGTGCCAATACCCATTTCGATATACGCCCTTCAATACGGCCATGATCCTGTGCACAATGCGCTGACCCACTTCACACCAGCTGATGTTATGATTGGAACCGTTCCTATGCGATTATTTTACAAAGAAAGGCTGCTCGACCTCTTGCCCCGTTAGGAAGGAAGAAAAGCAATTTGAAACCACGCGATCCGTTTCATACTATTGGTGGTGGACGAACGATGCGCATTACACCAGCAGGATAGCTTGACGGTGGAAGGTGAGCCCGCCAGCGCCCCCGGGATCTCTGATCTGTCATGCATCATGGACAGATCAACAACTTCTGTTGCTGAGCTTGAAAATTAACAAGACTTAGAACTAAGATTGTGGAAAACAGGGGGGGTCAGTGAATTAGGGGGTACGCACTATAAAAAGTGTGCCTTCTGAGGCCCCTTCCGCTCTTAGAAGCAACACACGCCCACTTCGAATACAAACAATCGCATATTTGCCAGACCCAGTCTTTCCTGCCACAAATATCGTCAGTCTCTGTTCAAATATAAACAATGCTACAGTGACTGCCTTTCTGGCTTCGTGGCGCTAACTGCGGTATTGAGAGGGATTTCCAGCCTGAAGCGCATCAGTATCGATGATCTGCACATGGGAAGTGATCGAAAAATGCCTTGAAGGGTATTCTTGATAATAATGTGTCTTTACTATTCAACAGCTAATGGTGAATTAAGACTAAGCACCCTTCTAGGCGAGCTCCAGCCTCAAGGCGTCATATTGCAAATAAGTGCTCTCAGGTAGGACTGCATCTTCAGGCGCTGTGGCTTTCGCAGGAAGAGAAAGCACGATAGTGTTGAGGCCAGCCTTCAATATGCTAGCATCAAATGTCCACTTGTTACCGGTGACATAGCACGAATCTGACGATCGAGCACCGCACGAGCTGCTCTGCTTGGATCTTTTGTACGATTAGCGACATGTTCGCGCTTGGAAAGTCATACGGTTTGCACTTACGAGATGGTCCAAGCCGGTAGAGCCTTGCCGTTGAAAACCACAGTGTACGGGAGATTGCCAAAGGGCTTACTGTCGCTATCGGTGTTGCCAGCGGATGTTTTGACCCCGGCAAGCTGGATGGTGAAAGTAGCCTTCGTCTTGCCCGCGAGAGCCTCGGTGGTTGCGTCAAAAGTAACGGTCCAATTGTTAACGTTGGTGTAATAGGGATCAGGCCGGATGGTGTTTGCCTTGCCGCCAAAGACACTCCAGTGCATGTAGTTGAAGTCGGTGGCGATGTTACTTTTGCCCACGTGGAAGTTGACGCCGTCGGGGAAGTCCTTGGGAAAGTCGTGGACCGCCCAGTACAGACGGTACTGGTTCGGCGCGTTGGTGCGCGTCGTATCCCTCGCGCTTCCATGGCGGAACTCGCCGCAGCTCCGGTCGGGCGTGCCGATGCGCCACAACTCCGTGCCGGCTGACTCGGGAACCCAAGTCGCGGACGTTTTCGTGGTGCCTCCAGCTTGTAACACCACGCCGTCTTGTGTGTACTGTCCGAAGATGCCGTCGCCGTAGACGGTCAAGCGGTACGTTCCGGCCTTGACGCGAGGCAATGTAATGGCGCCGTTGGAACCGATGTAGCCCCAGTACTGGTACGACTTTGTGTCGAAGTTGTTGTCTTGGAAGTTGAGGCCATTGCTAGCAAGGACGGCGACGGCGTTGGAGACACCGACCGGAAGTGTGATTTGACCTTGCCAAGTACCACGGCCCGAAGTTTGGACGTAGCCTGGGACGTATTGAGCGATGGAATCGTAGAACTGCGCATTCCAGGACGGGTCCGCGAACTTTCCGGCATCAGCGCGCAGGGTCTGAATTGAGGTTCCCTTGGCAGCTTTGTTGAAATAGTAATAGGACTGTCATATGCCGTTAGCAGCCTTAAAATCTCGACAAGAACTCAATCTTACTGGACCAAATGTGCGATCGAAGCCTCCTGTGAGATCGGGATTTCCATTGCCATGGTGGTTGGAGACTAGTTAGAACGTCAGCAGAGTGCGGGAAATTAGGACCGAGAAAAATTGTAACATACCAACATAGTTGTACACAATACCGTCAACCGTCAGATCGGACCACTTTGGCCCGTTGTAGAAGGTATCCTTGGTGTTCATGACGAGCCAAGCTCCGTACACACTCCCGTCTTTGGTACCAGTCCCATCAGCAAACATACCGTGATGGGTGTGGTTCTCCCAGGACTCAGAGAACATGTACTTGGAGAAGTAGTCCGACATTTGCTTGCGGTATTGCTCATTCACACCGCTACCCGGGACATAATATGTTGTGTCCTGTACGGTCTCGCGGGTACCGGTAGGGATAACGGACCACATGTCGTTACTGGATGAGAGATGGTTCCAGATGGTTGAGGTCGGGCGGAACAGGAATCGCATCTCGCCAAGGGCACCACCGTTGGGGTAGGCAGCTCGGCCAAACGAGTGAAGACCGGTCTCTCCATCTCGCATGAAGAAGTATGTTTCCATCACATGCTTGTCGGCGAAGTTGCTTCCCAGCTTCACGCCAGCCCAAGCCGTGCCGGTGCTATCGGTTCCCTTGTACAGGGTCCCAGTCCCTGAGCTCCAGTACCCGCCATCGCAGTGGCAGTCGAGGTAGAGCCTGCCGCCGGAGCCAAGCAGGTCCTGGCCGTCAAGAGTGATGCCACTGACTGTTCCGGCGCTCTTCGAGACTACGATGGAAAGCCTTCCGTTGGAGATGTTGATGGTGCTTGAAGACTCTGTGGCAGTAATGGTAGCGAGGACGGCGTTAGCCCATAGGGCGAGGCCGGAGAGGGTGTTTAGTAAACCCATTCTGGCATCGGTGGCCGAATTCGATCGTGATCTGGTCCTATTGAGACTTGGATGCAAGTCGTGAGGATAAAATCTTGAGATTTATGCATTCATTCGTGTCCGTGACCATCGAAGAGTCAGGGGCAAAAGGATAGCATTATTCCGAGTGCGAGCCAAGCCTCGCGAGAGAAGGGACCGAGGAAAAGTTGAAGTGCCAAATTTACAAATTTTTGATTACAAGAAGGAATGGAAACCAAGCTTTTGGTAATTGGTGGAGCAAGCCTCACAATTAGTCTTATTAAATTCCCTCTGCTTCACTGGTAGTACTAGTTTACTTACTTAAAACCAGGATCATTATACTCTGGGCCTCACTCTACTCTACAGCTTCTCAAAGTAGGGCCGTAGGACCAGGTGGGGCTGAACCCACGATTAATGAGGTGACGAGCGGATGAGGACTTCCGCGATCAATAACATGTCTAATGTTCCGTCAGAGGAACATGTCGGTGAGACTTGACAGCAAAGCCGTGGGAAAGCCATCTTTCAAGTCCTTTTCGTTGAAACTTCAGCCACTTTTTGAATGATTCCGTCAGACACTTGGCTCTGGGTCAATTGCTGCCGAGATCTTGGACTATGAACATGCTGAGGTTGCGGGATGATATCCTTTGACTACTTTGGTTATTCATAGTGATTAAATAGTGGCTTCGATAATTCAATGTTGTTCACGCAGGGATGATCGCTGCAAGTTCTGACCCAATCGATCGATATGTGCACTGAGAGCCAAGCCCTCAGTAACAACCACCATGCAGAGTCTGATCCGCAAGAGGAAATACTGCGGAGGCGCATTTCCGTGCATGCATGTAACGGCGATACCAACCTTCTGACGATGTAGTATCGCATTTGGAATCTATGAAAGGCGGGGTTGGTTGATCAGGATTTTGGCCGAAATAGACCTCGAATCGCCTTTAGATTACTTTCAATGTGCGACTGAAAGATATTGTGAGAGAACTGCAATACCTGTCAATTGACCAGCTAGGGGTATCCACAGACATCCGCAATGAAGAACCTCGTACACACCATCTTGACGGTGTCTCCTCTCTTGGCAAACCATGGCGCCTTGGTATTCGGCCAGTCGGCCGTAGCTCCTCCCCCACAGAGCCTAAACTTGACACAGCTCAATGTCGCTGCGAAGAGCGCCATCGGGAGTCTCATCAGGATGCCAGCCTGGACCACAGGTTGGGACTGGGACCAAGGTACTGGGCTCTATGGCATCTGGAAGCACTATGAGGCGACCAAGGATGCCCAGTCGCTCCAAGAGCTCGAGACCTGGTTCGATAGGGCCCTTCCTCGGGGCGTCAGAAAGCACGTCAACAGCATGGCGGCCATCACCGCCCTAGTCGAGACTTACAATATCACCCGCAACCCGTCCTACCTGCCCGTGATCGAGGACTGGGGCTATTGGGCCATGTATAATCTGACCAGGACCCCGGACGGCGGCTGGCAGCACCTCACGACTGAGCCTCATGACGGAGAGATGTGGATAGATACCCTGATGATGGCGGCACTGCCATTAGCCAAGATTGGCGTGTTGACAAATAACTCCGTGTACAAGACTGAGGCCATCTTCCAGTTTCGAAACCATGTCAAGTGGATATTCGACTCTCCGAGCAATGTGTACTTCCATGCCTACACCTTCAACGACAAGAATAACTTCGGAGCCATTCACTGGGCGAGAGGAAATGCCTGGGGCCTGATCGCTGCCGTGGAGCTGCCCGACTACTTGGGCCTGCCTGCTAGTGATCCCGATGCCATCTACTTCCGCAGCATACTTAAACGACAGCTTGAGGCTCTCTCAGAACTGCAAGATCCATCCGGCCTTTGGCGCACAGTCCTGGATCGGCCCATCAGCGAGGGTTCGTACCTCGAGACCTCGGCTGCAGCGGGGTTTACCTTCTCGTATCTGAAGGCTCAGCGTTTGGGACACATCAGAGCCGAGTACCAGCCCTTGGTGCACAAGGCCCTGCGAGCTGTCTTGTCGCAGATAGCACCAGATGGGCTTGTACAAAATGTCAGCGCTGGGACTGGTGTGGGAGAAACTGCGCAAGATTATTATAACAAAGCAAGGATTCAGACAATGTGGGGCCAGTCACTCGCTATATCGGCACTCAGCGAGGCCATTCAGCTCTATAGTGGCATTTGTTGACTTTGGACGAGTTAATCAGATTCATGATACTTTGCTGATGTCCATTTAAGCATCGCTCATGATAATGGTCGATAGACATCAGGTTGGGATCATCTGCTACAAACTTTCCCACCTTGTCCTTCATACCTCACTCAATACACCTAGATTCGAGACCATTGTCCAGTGCCCGCAATATTCGAAAACAATCCCATTAGCTGCGTGGTCCAGAGCCATGAAGCCGCTGCATTCATCGCTGGCAGAGTCTGTGAGTGATGGAATCGAATTGGCAATTTATTGAAGCAATTAAACTCTTCGAATAGCATATATACCTAGGTACATTTATACAGAAACGTAAAAGTAATATCGATTCATCATTGGCAATTGTTGACCTGAAGCTAAAATGCGCCCTGACAAGGTTGACATGCCGCCCTTAACCGCTAAACTCAATCAGTCCAGGCGGTCAAGTAGCTATCGAATCTGCCGATGATAGGCGCCAAGACCCGGCCCTTGGGAAGTCGCGCGAGCCATCAACGCCAAGCTTCCCTTGAACGTCTTCATGATAACAAGCAGAGGCAATGCCACCGACTCGGCGCAATTCCCAGGGTCAGCGAGCTCTGCGATGAAGACGCCACGTCCAAGATGATGATTTGGCGGTGTCATCCCCCAAACACGATCCATCCATGCCCCGAAATGCTGGAACGATGCCGTCGTCCTCGGCGCCGCGACGGCCGCACTGGTCGTCGCATCTCCGCCAGCTTTCGAGGACGAGCCTAGACAAGATGTCCACCGAGCCGCCTCGATCCCCCGACACCGTTTCGAGCAACTCGACCTTGCGCGGAGACCACAAAGACAGAGACAAAGACCACAAAGATCACAGAGACCGACAGGATGGCCGTCTGGAGCGCAAGTGCACCGTCACCATCAACGAGTCCTTCGCCCGCGATGAGATCCTCGTCAACCTCGACCTGTTCGGCAGCCATATCAGACCTGGCGCTCTGGTGTCTATCGATATCCTAAAACCCGAGTTCTCCAAGCAACTGTCCACTGTGGCCAAACGATTGGCCACACAGGATGCAGGCAAGAACGCCTCCTGCGAGCCCGGCCAGCCGTCCAAGCGTTACATCTTCGTGGTCAAGGATATGCCAAGGGAACTGAAAGCCAGGTACCCTCACGTCGAGCTGTACGTCGCAAAACAGATCGCAGATGTCTTTGGCATAAAAAAGGGCTCGCAGGTCATCCTAGCCCCGGTCGACGAGAACAACCCAGCAACTGAGGCGTCTCACGTCGAGTTGACCTTCAAGGACCAGTACCTATCGCGCGCCGACATGTGGAGGATCACCGTCGGAGAGCTTGCTGGCCGCACCGTCTACAAGGGCCAGATGATGCTCTTCATGGGAACCGTCAAGGCCCAGATCTCGGCCGTGTTTGTCGATGGACGAAAGGTCCACTCTGCCTTCTTTGGGAAGAACACGAAGCCCATCTTCCGCAGCGAATCAGGTCGTTATGTGCTCTTCATCCAGATGGCCAAGGAGATGTGGGACTTTGATCCCGATGACTCCGGGGAGATCATGTTTAACAAGGTCGTCAACGGCTTCCTGCCCGCACTGCTCAAGAAATGGGCAGACCTCAACGTCAAGCATCTCGTCACCATCGTCTTATTTGCCCGAGTTGAATATGATACCGGTATCACGGCCGAGCTTGGCAATGCCACTTTCCAGAATGACTACTACACGGGTGTTCAGGAGTGTGGTGACAAGCGGCCCTACAAGGACTTTTACCGGGTCGTAGTAAGCGAGATGGCAAGTGGCGAATGGACCAAGATACTCTACCAGCTCAAGAAGGAGTTCAATCACTTCCGGCGGGACATTAGCATACACCACCTGAGCGCCTTCTGCGCGGCACCAAATTTTGCCGAAGAACCGGGTGGGAAGGCTCCTCCGACCCGTATCAAAGCTGAAGCGTCAAGAGCTCTATATGGGAACGTCCTTGAAGCAATTAACCTCGCCTCGTCTTTGTTTGCACATGACTATATCGACAGAGACCTAAGAAGGACCGGGATTTCCATCGTTGTGATATCTCCCGGCCCAGGTGTATTCGAGGTCGAGTACGAGACCTTGAGACGTACAACCGAAGCCCTCGTCGGCAACGGGATTGGGATCGATCTCATTTGTGTACCGAAGATACCTCTCCATTCTGTACCACTTTTCCGCTACCGCAACCCCGCCAAGTCAGATGGACACACAGCCAAATCGAAGCTGAGCTTCAGTCACGGCAGCACGCCAAAGCCTTCAACGCCACTGGGTAGCAGCTACCAGAGTCTGACGGGTTCTCTCTCGCCGAACAGGGCCAGCGACCTTTCCCATCGATTCGAGTCAATCGCCATGCGTCAAGCCGATGACTGGTGTTTTGTCCTGCCCCAGTGGCTGCACGTGTCGTATTGGACTGGCAACTCTGACGACGCCTTGTCCTTTGAAGGCATTGCTTTGTCCGTGGCGGACCAGTCAAAACACACTCAGGACCGATTTCCCATCCGGTGTCGCATGTACGATTTGCAAATGAGGAGCGTGCTAGAGACCAACGAAATCGAAACGTTGCCTCTGCACAGTGATCCTTTCTTTCCACAAAACATTGTACAAGGCAATGCCGTGCAACAGACTCGGCTTCGTGAGCTAAGAGAACTTGCTGTAATTCCTGCCGAGAAGGTCCACGACCCGCTGCATGACTATGTCTATGGCTTTCAGAAATTTGCACCTGACAAGCATGCCAAACCTGGGGAAAAGTCACTGTGGAAACAATTGCAGGAGTTCGACGATGCCAGAGCAAGGGTTGTGGCAAAGAGGCGGCAACGTCGGACGCCAAGATTCGTCAGGGAATTGGAAGATGGAGCGAGAAGACATCATCCTGAGGACACAAGTCTGCTTGGTACGTCCGCAGGTGAGCGGAGGGGGTCGATCAGCACTCCGGCGGTGCCCACAATCGCCGGTTTGTCTCATCGCCCTGCGCGTGACCCTTCGGATCCTCGCACACACTCGAGGAAAAGCTCCAACGGCACAGTCGCGAGTGCGCAGGTGTCTTCTTTCAAAGCGCCAAAATTTCTCAGGCAGATCAGCCTCGGTCATAGAGGCTTCGGCATCGCTGCCCCAAAGGCGGCCACGGCAGAAGTCCATGTCGAAAATGCTGTTCCAGTCATGGGTCCAGTCACGGTGACGTCGCCGGCGTTGTCGGCCTCGAAGATCTCGATGAAGCCACACCGTCCTACTACCCCACAGAGCATGTCGAGTGGCAGCTCTGGGCCTGGGCCTGGACCGAAGGAGATACCCCGGAGCGTTGCCTTCGAGTCCATCAAGGATTCTCGTGCTCAAACACCGAGCCGTCCGATGTTGATCAAAAGTGCACAGCCGTCGCAAGATGTTGTGCCGCGAACATTTGTCAACGAGTCGCTCATTTCCACTCTTAGACCCTCGAATTTCCTTCGCGACGACAACCCTGAGCTGAAGCTTTCGAACCTACTGAGGAAGAAAGAAAGGACCGAAGACGTCGAGGATGCTGCTCAAATCAACAAGCTTCTCGCGGGAGACGTGCCGGAACTTCCTGCCATGCTCTCGCCGAGAACTGCCATGTCACCTTGGTTGACTATGATCAACCCATCTAATCCGGAAACCGACAAGGTTGACATGGCCCGGCTGTACAGCCGATGGCAACATGTCTTTGTTCGCCCTTCTGAGATGAGGGTCATGAAGTGGAAATCACTTTGCTCTCCAGCGGCAGTGCCTTTGACGACAGAGTATTTCCCGACGAAGGAGCAATTTGACCGTGAATACCAGCGACAACCGTACAACATCGCGCAGGACTTCGATGACGATGAGCTGGCTGAGGAACCAAGGAGCCGGGAAGAGTTCCTGCGGGAACTCATCAGCCTGCGATTCTCGCAAGGATTCCAGGTTGTCATTGGACCAGCTGTTGCAAAAGCGTTCGGGCAGAAGCACGTCAAGATCGGAGACGTGTTCTCGAGGGACCGCGAGATCGAGGACGGGACGAGCGTCTTCATGACAGTTGGGAATACAATCCATGAACTTTCATGCGTCAACGAGACCGAGGTGGAGGTTACGATTTACGTTCGCAAGCCAACTGAGCCTACCAAACACCTTGATGGCTTAGCCCCAATGTACAGGCCGGCGATCCGTACGTTGTTGGACCAGGACTACCAAACAGCTGAAATTGACATAATCACGCCGAAAATGGAGAGGAATTGGAACTACATCGACTCTTTCATAGCTGGACACTACGATGAGATGTCCGAAAGCCTGAGGTTCTGGCGAGCTCGATACGTGTTGATTCCCACGACGTCTTCGAAAGACATGTCGAATCCCCAGTATGCGGACAACGAAGAAGAGGTCCGCCTTGAAGGCATCAGATACCTGGCACAGCAGTGGTTGAGACACAGGTATGTGCCGCCAGGCGAGCGGCGCTTCCAACCCCAGGGCCCGCGGAACCGAAAGGACCCAAATCCGCTTGATATCGTCTACAAGACCGAAGATCCTTCTGTCGTGATTGCTGCAGAGCTGGAGACCCTGCCACTGCTTGAAAGCATGGAACCTGGAAACAGGAAGGGCCAACTTGTTACAAACAGGGAACAGTTCAAGAAATCGAATTTCAGCGTTGCGGCTCTAGCAGAAGCAATGCAGAAGCCCGTTGAAGAGGGCGGCGTAAGGCTCCAAAATCGGCGATGGCACTTCCGCCTGCATTACAACTGCTTCATCGGATCCGACATGACCAATTGGCTACTTGACAACTTTGAGGATCTCGAGAGTCGGGAGGAGGCTGAGGCCTTGGGCGACAGTCTTATGGTGGACAAGGGCAGAGAGGATGAGAAAGATGGGTCAAAGGAGCCCGGTTTGTTCGTCCACGTTGAAAAGCGGCACACCTTCAGGGATGGGCAGTATTTCTATCAAATCAGCAACGACTATGCCAAGCCTCATCCGCCCAGCTGGTTCAACAGCGCCAGGCGCAACCTCGCGTCCGTTCCGTCAACACCGATAGCTGAAAATCTGCCCCGGGATTCGCCCCGGCCGCTGGCTTTTCAGAGGCCGAGTTCGATCCACGAAGAGGACTCATCAACGTCGAGTGGGACTACTCCTACCATACCGGCTGCTGAGGCTGGCAGGAGGCGGCCAAGGGTTGCGTTGAGCAAAAGCATGAAGTACGACGTGGACCCGCGGAAAAGGTCGTATCGGCCCGAGAGGATCGACCTACATTATGATCGTCTACATAACCCGGACAACTGCTACCACATCCGGATCGAGTGGATGAATACGACAGCCAAGTTGATCGAGGACGTCGTGGAGCAATGGACTCGCGACATGGCGAGGTTCGGTCTGCGGCTGGTTGAAGTCCCAATCGCGGAAGCTTGCACGATCAGTGACACCAACCCTTTCCGCAGGCCATACGTTGTTAAGCTGGCGGTGCCAACGCCGAACCAGCAGCCTATTACTTATTACGATCCGACATCCTTCACGCCCCAGGCAAAGATGGAGGACCACTTTTACCAGAAGGCAATCCTGAGAAAGTTTGACTTTGTGCTCGACATGGAGGCAGCTTCCAACTTCCCGAGCAATGTCGAGGTGACCTTCTCTTGGGGCAAGCCGGATTTTAGGTACACGCAGTACATCCATCGGTCGGGCACTGTCATCGCGCAGATCAACGAGGAGGGCGACTTCCTGATGGTCGCCAACAGGATGTACACCAACCGGGCGGCCATGGCGGCGCGCGAGCGGGAGCTGCGCAGCGAACATCAGGCTGCCATCGACCGCGCCGGCACCGGTGGGTCGGTGCGCGGCCCGCTGGGCGGGGCTTTCACGCCGATGGGGATAGCGGGGGCGACACCGACGTCGTCGCCGATGATCCGGCCGGTGGGGGCCTTCAGCAGCCCTGTGATCCGGGCGGCGAGCACGGCGTCCAACGTGGACCAGCCATTCGCGGTGCCGATGACGGCGGCGGGGGCAGGCACAGGGACGGCGTCGCGAGTCGCGCCGTTGGCAAACGTGATGGCCTCGATAGGCACGGAGCCGTCCGGGATCAAGGCCGAGTTCGAGCGGTTCTGCGGCGACGCGGCGGGGCTGGAGGCGTTCTACCGCGAGGTGTTGGAGCAGCAGCAGCACCACGGCCTGCACCAGGCCCATCCGGGCAGCAGCCGTCTGCGGCCGACGACCAACCAGTCGACGGTCACGCCCGGGATGGGCCCTGTCGTCGCGGACAGCAACATCCCCACGCTGGGCCTGCCGCCGGCGGTCCTTGCCGCGCAGCAGTCTGAGGACGGGGGGACAGGCGCTGGGGCTGCGGGGCCAGGGAGCCCCAGCTCTGTGGCCGGGCCGAGGACGAGCAGCCCCGGGAGCATCATGGGGGCTGCCAGCCAGCTGCTCAGGAGGGGCAGTATACAGTACGGCTGAAGGGGCAACGGGTTCGGGACAGGCCGTGTTTATGGGGTCCTATATGTGACGTGAGGATAAACGAATATTTCATGAACTGTACATCTATCTACGTCGGCAGTCTCAAGTGGACGGTCTCCCATCATGGTTTCTCATCCCCTGCACCACTCGACTCTCTCTGAATTACTGACACTGGTGACTGGCTGACTGTCCCGACGCATTTTCGCCGTGCAGTGGGTGATGGGTGAGAGGGAAACCTGTGCGAAGATCGCGGTGAAACCTGTGTAGCTTCATCAGGCGTCGGGGAAGAGGCCGTCCGGGAAATGCGTGAAGGTGGTGGGTGGATGATTCTGATCCGCGTGTCGGTGAAGGGTGACGAGTGAGTGGCTCGCTCTCGTGCATTAACGCTTGGCGGCCCGCGCGGGAGTGTCGCGCTGATAGACCTTACTGAATAATGTAGCTGTCTTATTACTATGCTATACACATGATGTGTGTGAATCAACCCGGGCGTTGAAACCATTTCTGTGTTGTGCTGAGCCACATTTCTACGACGTGTTGTGGTGGATGTCTCGGGCTCAGGTTGGAATCAGGGCTGTCTGTCAGCGAGCAAAAGAAACCGACCTTGACCGTGCCTTGACCCCACACACGGTCAAGGTCGGTTTCTTTTGCTCGCTGACAGGCTGTCCTGTTGATTGGATATTGTACCGGTGGTAGGTGTAGAATGACTTGGGCTGGAGCTGTGTGCTGGCAGGTCTAGTGAGACTATCTACGGTACGTACATTACTCTCTACTGTGTATATGGTGCAGTGTGTTACTAGTCGTGATCAGGTTGTATCTTTCAGCCAACCAAATGTGGCGTCCATGTAGGCGAGAGTGGGATGTGTAGGATGAGTGGACGCATCAACGGTGGATGGTGGGGGATGTTTCCGTTGAGGTCGCAGGTGAAGAGGCCTCCCGGGATCTAAATGCTTGGGTGGCGCCGTAACTTTGTGGCACATTGGACAGATTGGATAAGCATGTGTGCGTGCATGCATGTATTGCCATTCGTGCGAACACATGTGTTGTTTCTCTCCAAAACTCTACTTGAGCTGCTCTCGGTCAGCACCTCTGGAGCTGCGTATGTGTGTGTGTGGCTTGCTGACGCTGCGGCCTGCGGGCCTGACAGGCGGCGGGTGGCTGATTATGCAGATTGGTGCAGGGGTGTCGTGGGGCCGCGAGGTCGTGGCGACGGGTCGTGGTGGTCGGTTATTCTGGCCTCGAGATGGGATGATGTGTGTGAAGGTCAGCAGCTTAGCAGTGTTTGTATCCCCGATGATCCAGAGTGTTGGATACCTCATCTGTAACCGACGACGATGACATTGCGCTGTTGTGCTATGCGACAGTCGATTTTGTCGACTGTTGCACGTCGGGACCGACAGCGGGTCTCTGACGAGAATGCCCGAGTCGCGTGGCCAGCTCCCAGATCTGCTTGGCCAGCTTGGCAGGGTAGAGACCAAGATTTCCAAGACTTCTATGGGCGGCCAAGCAGGCCAAGCAACGGATCAAGCTTCTGGGCCCAAGACACCAAGACCTCCCAAGACAATCCGGCTCACCCATCACGTGGATGCGAAAAAGCTTGACTTGGTTGCGGCGGCACAGGAAACGACGACATCGACCCATCGTCTGCGGACCTTCACTCACCGTCCTCGATGGCGACGAGAGCTGATGGAGCGCGCGACAGGGCGCCAGTGGTGCCAGCGTCGAAAAACAAGGAACGGGTCCGAGGTGGTCGAATGACTTAAATCCTGGGGTTAGCAGAGTTGCTTTTGTGGCTGTTGCGAAGGCCATCCATTGGTGTCTGGACAACCAGCGCAACGTCATCTTGTCACCCTAGCGCCACGTTGTTGTTGACAAGACATTCGAGACTCGGCATATTCTGGCTGGAAGTCTGCGGTGGGCTAGGCTAGACTATTTATTCCTTGAATCGGTGCAGAGGAAAAGCGGTAGTCTCTGCAGGGTCGGATGCAAAATTACGTGCGGCGTGCACACGGTAATTCTCCGGCCAGGGGGTTGCAGAGGAAGATCTGAAAGTAGCAGCAGATCAGGATCAACAGCAAGGACGGGATGGCGCTTTGCTGACCCAATGTTGCAGTGCAGGTGCATCTCGAGGTGAGTAAGAGCGATTGTTCCCATTCTTGTGCGGCTGCATAGGGGGAATCTGTCTTCAAGACAATACTGTAGGCCCCCAAGGACAGAATTAAAGTCGGACCTGCTGGACTGACTATGTGGCCCAGCGCGAGGCCGTCAAGGTGCGCAAAATGGCCGCGGCACAGCATCACTTATTTTGGAACACGGCGGAGGAAAAAAAAAGGGAATGTGGGAGGGAGATGGAATAGGGACGGTCATCATTCCAAATGGGCATTGCCACCACCCCAGAGTGCCTGCAAGGCAGACTCTGAACCCTATCCGCCCACGATGGGCTGTGCAGTGTTGATACTGATGGTTGTTGAGATTATGAAGTGGCCATTGTTCTCATATGCGCCTTCGCTAGTCTGCTGGACTGGAAGGGGGCTCATCCGTTCGAATTCGTCGGGCGTTACGCACACCGTCGGAATCGTCAAAGGGGACCTGGGCAGCTGCTGGGGGGGCTCCGTTCTGGCCGCTCCTGCCCATTGGCGCCGGCCCAGACGATCCCCAAAAACCCACAGGTAAGTCCCTGCACTTCTGAGTCGCCGCCAATCTTAAACCAGAGACGCTAGGTCTCGCTCGATACCTGCGACTGCCACGTCGAATGTATAGGCCGAACAAGTCACTCCACGGGCCCCCTGGTGGGAGGCCCATTCTCGAACCCACCCCGGCTTTGATTGAGGTGGCAGTCAGGTACGCCCCAATACGCAACACTCTGGACTTGGGGGGCGGTTGGGGGGCATACGTAGGTTCGAAACCGTCAAAAGAAACGCAGGCCAGCCTCTCGGTGATCGCCTCTGCCCTTCTGTTTCCCTTTTCTCCCATTCCTTTTCTCTCCACATCCCTTGTCTTGGCTTTCCACCAGTCATCCACCCGTCAGGACTGACCGATCTGAGTTGACCATCTCATTGCTGCCAGCCAGTCAGCCAACTCGTGGTGTTTGCGCCGTGACTCCCCCGGGTCTACAGAACAAAAGTCATTCTTCGTATCGATCGGGCGATACGACGACCGTCATCAATACCGTCTAAAGCGTCAGTGCCGTTGAGTACCGCTGCCACACGACGACGACCCGAAACGAGCCAACGTCCAGCCCGAACCGCAAGCTTCCGCGGCATCAGCCTGAACTCTAATAATCCTCACGCTGGTTCACGTTGACTACGACCCGTCAACCAGAAAGGAAAGAATATATCCAGCTTCTTCCAACACGGCTAGAGCTCCCCACGGATACGGTTGATACCGGTTTGACAGTTGATTTCCCCACACCTTCAGCCCCCAACGCATCGCCCGCAGCAGCAGCAGCAGCAGCAGCAGCAGCAGCAGCAGCAATTCACAGCCAACAAGCTGCCAAGAGAACGCCTGGCCTCTTGACCTCGCCTTGTTGCTTGATTCTTTCGAGGGCCACTTGTTCCTTTACTCTTTAGTGGTTGTGACGGGGCACCTCAAGCGAACAATCCAAGCGACCGAAGCGAGATTCCAGGTCGCCGCTCCGAGATTCAAATTACGGCATCCGAACACAGGCGGCTGGATTACTCGAAAGGGGCAACTTCCGTAGCGCACGGCACCCTCCAGTACGACGACACCTGCAGCACAACTCAACATCAAGGCCGTTCTCACGATACCCCCTCGTCATCGTCGCCGTCATGAGTGACTTCAAGTGTGAGTGTGACCAACTTTTTCTTTCTTTTCTTTCTTCTTGCGTCTTGAGACATCACACCACAGCACAGCATGCAGTAGCATAGCACAGCACAGCACAGCAAGTTG
>JACBFG010000040.1:300019-379949 GCA_013435955.1 Diaporthe sp. HANT25 | reverse complement strand
CCCCCCCCCCCCCCCAAAAAGTCCACGGCCTGTCCTGTGCACTGCACTACCAGCACGGTCGGGCCATCGCCTCCCTCCTTTCCCCACCGAGCAACAACCGCAAGGAACACAACAAATCTGACCACCACCCGCACCCCTGCTTCATCTGGTTGTTCGTCCACTGATTGACCTTGCATTGCGTTGCGCCAAACTCTCCCGCGCCGCGCCATTTTTTCACCTCTACACTGCACTGCACCGCACTTGGAATCACTTTCTCTTCCACTTCGCGATTCTGCCTTTTCGGGGGTTGCATTCCTGTTCCTTTGCCCTGCCCCCTTCCTTTACCGACCCGACCGACGGACCCCCATTGGCCGTTTTTCACCTTACACCACACCTGCCTCATTCGTACATTACCTGTACAAGCCCTTCGTCCACTTGTCTACTGCGTCACCTTCTTTCGTGTCCCTCTTTCGCTTACCTTCCCGAGCCGATCGATTTCCATCTCAATAATACCATGCCCAATTGAATCGATCCTCTGTCTGTCCCTGGGATCCAACCAACACCGTCCCTACTACTACCATCCTTTTTTTCCCCCTTCCCGTTGTCCCTGTCGCCTGCACCCGTTGTAGCACAGCGTGACACCCGCTCCTTGTACTCTTGCAGCACACACCGCCGTCCACGAGGCCCAAAGGCGGGGTACACGACACCGAGTCGGTGCTAACATGGAACGTCCAGTCAATGCCTTCCAGATCAAACGGCAGGCCCACGCCGTGAGCAGGAGCGACGCTGGTTTCAACCCTTTCGGTCACATCTGGAATAACAAAGATCGCCGTCAAACGTGGGACGGCGAGGCCCAGCGCGGAATCAACATAGACGATGACGTCGAGACAGGCTCGCCCATAGAGCATTCACAGACCGCGCCGACAGGGGCATATGGGGCCTTTGGTCACGGCGCAGATGGGAGGACAAGCAAGGATGGCGGGGCAGATGCTACCGGCCCAGAACGAGAACGGGAAAGGCCCGACAGCTCCGGCGATACTGTCGTCAACTCTCAGGCCCCAGGTTCTGACTTCACAGCCGTCGATACTGGCGCGCAAATGCGCAACCGAGTGAAACTCGAGAAGGAGCCTGTCGAATCGCCCGGAAACGAGCCTGCCGACGAGCCAAAGAAGAAGAAGGAGCACCGCATGTTCAAGAACGTCCAGCCCAAGGAGCCCTTCACCGTGGGAAATCAGATCCAGCGCACCTTGTTGAGCTCATGGATCAACGTCCTGCTGATAGCCGCGCCAGTCGGCATCGTCCTGGGCGCCATTCCCAACATGAACCCGATCGCCATCTTCGTCGTCAACTTCATCGCCATTATTCCCCTTGCAGCCCTCCTGGGCTTCGCTACCGAGGAGATTGCCCTGCGAACTGGTGAGACATTGGGTGGTCTGCTGAACGCTTCGTTCGGGTATGTTTCTCAGATCGCCGTTTCCGTTTACCAATGCTGACCAGGACAGAAATGCCGTCGAACTTATTGTGGCAATCATGGCGCTAGTCAAGGGTGAAGTCATCATCGTACAGACCTCGCTCATTGGCAGTATCTTGTCCAATCTGTTACTCGTCATGGGCATGTGCTTCTTCTTCGGAGGTCTTCGCAGGCAAGAGCAATTCTTCAACATGACAGTTGCTCAGACTGCTGCCAGTCTCCTCGCTCTCGCCATTGCCGGTATCATTATCCCCACTGTCTTCGACAAAGAAACCGACCTCCCGACTTCGTCGACAGCCGCGCTTTCTCGAGGCACAGCAGTCATCCTGCTGTTTGTTTACGCGGGCTACTTGTACTTTCAGCTCAAGACCCACCATGAAGTCTTTTCTGAGGAGAGCCAGAAGGTGCCCATGCGACCTAAGAAGCACGACTTGGGCCCTGCAGCTATCAAGAAGGGACTCATAGGTCCAGCAGGACTCGTTGGTATGCCCGGTCACAACGAGGAGAGTGGCAGCAACAACAAGAAGCTTCAGCAGATGCTCAACGCCGATCCCAGCATCGACGAGGAGGAAGGTGAAGAGGAGGAGCCCCAACTTTCCTTCCCCGTCGCCATGGGCACTCTGATTGGGTCAACGGTCCTCATCGCCTTCTGCGCCGAGTTTTTGGTCGACAGCATTAACTATGTGACGACCCAAGGTGGCATCAGCGAGGAGTTCTTGGGTCTGATCCTGCTTCCCATTGTCGGAAACGCAGCTGAGCACGCCACTGCAGTCACGGTCGCTATCAAGGACAAGATGGATCTCGCCATCGGAGTTGCTGTCGGCTCGAGCATGCAGGTTGCCCTGTTCCTTATCCCGCTCCTTGTTATCATCGGATGGGGCATGGGTATCGAGGAGATGGGCTTGAGCTTTGATGTCTTCCAGGTTGCGGTGCTATTCGTGTCGGTGCTCTTGGTCAACTATCTGATCGGTGATGGCAAGAGCCACTGGCTGGAAGGAATGCTCCTGATGTGTCTCTACGTAATCATCGCAGTCTGCTCGTGGTGTAAGTCTCAAGCCATCCCTTTACAAACTACCCCAGTGCTAACCATCATCAGACTACCCCGCCCACGATGCCGCGTAAATGTTCTCTCGCGAGCACATTGCCTGCCTGACCAGCACGCACAAACGATCCAAAAAGAAAAAGAAAAAAAAAACGTCGAAAAAGGTCAAAACTAAAATACCTGTATATGTGTCGATATAAAATGTATACAATAATGCACTCAGCACCCAGCTTTGCACTTTTTAACGACCTCGAAAACCACAAAACTTCAAGAGATTGCGGCACGTTTCGGAAGCGGAGTCGATACCCCCCACGGCGGAGAGCAACAGTTGAGCAATCGTGAACGACCACATATCGGGCGTTGGAGGCGGCAATGATCTTTCTTACCTTAACGACACTACGTTCCGTTCGATCTTTTCTCAGGGCTTTAGGGATCTGCGAGCCCTTTACCCATGACATTCTACTTCTCACTGTTCATTCAGCGTTTCACTTTACCCTTTTGTTTCTTACATACATTTTTGATTCACTTCTTGTAGATGGGGGCGAGAGTTTTAAGCCCGACGGCCGAGCTTGGGTTTCGTGGCGTTGATTAGGGCAAGGACGTGCTAGCCAGGATATGGAGATAGGATAAGGAGAAGAGGCCAGTGTGCCCGGAGGGAAGAGATACGGAGATACCTCAGTGTCTGTGGGTGGATGAAAATAAAAGACAGATTCTTGATGAAATACTGCTTTGAAATTGCCTATGTGAACGTGGAGCCATGGCTTCTGTGTACGATGCCCTAGTGTAGTGGTAAAAATAGGTAGCCCAGAGTATAGTATATAACAAGGTACTAAATGTAACGCCAGAAGGTATATGTATTGGGAATGACTGATAGAGTGTCTAACATGGGATGAATTTAAGATATAAACAATTCAATGTTGATTACTAGTACAACCCTGGAGTCTCATCCATTGTATTTGTCATTAGTAGGCCATGTATTGCCTTCACAGAATAAGTTGATTCATTATCCGGTTAAAGGTCATACCGTGAAATGCATTAGACTTGACAAGGAGAGGACATTGCTCTTCTGATGGTAAATGCGAATATTCCTGGAAGTGTTATTCTAACAGCTGAGAGCCGTCCCAGAGGGTATCATTCGCATCGTCTTCGCCGGAGAAGTTCAATACGCAGCAGCAGTGCTAGCTAGCGGTTCCAAAATTCCATCAGTCGGCACATCGGCGAGATCAAAAATGTGTCCATACCGACCAGACCTATTTTGTCAAGCCCTAATTATAGTAGATACCTGGGTAGATATGAAGCAATATGAGCGCGCATATTATTATTGGAAGAGATAATGCAATGTTCCCTCCGGATAACCCTCAGCCGTTAGAATTGTTAACCAAGTCTTACTAGTAAATGAGAATTATCATATGTGACGTACATGTACTGGTCTTTCAGCCTCAGATGCAATACGATGGCATCCTGCCCAACGCTACCTACAGCATGGCTCACCGCCTCCACGCCGCTCCTGAAGGAGTGTCTGCGGCACCTTGTCCGGTCGAGAATTGGGAATTTGCGCGACAGACCAAGTACTCGTACGCTCTACGGTTACGCTCGTTACTTCTTCTTGATGATGGGCAGAGAGACCCAGCAGATATCGAGTTGGGCAATGGTGAAGGGAGAAATACACAACTTCATCTTTTGTCAATATGATATAGTTTCCCAGCTATGCTTCCCTCCTGATCACCATGGAGGGGAGGTATCTTGGGCTCCAGGTCAGCCATTGTTGTTGCTGGAGTTGAAGTCTGCCAGTAGCAGCAGCAGAAGGACGTGGACGAGGAGGACGCCGATCAGGAGGAGGATGAGCCTGAGCTTGTGTCTAGGCTGACAAGGGGGTTCACGACGACGGCCAGGCCGCCACGTCAGGCTCGATACAAAATCCCTTTTCCCTCACCGCTCCTCTTATGCAAGTTCAAAACCGCAGGTTCGAGGTCACTGGTGAACACTGAGATTAACCCTCTGTTTCCTACCAGTTTTGTTTTTGTCTTTTCTTTTATAGAGGTTTTACTGCCCTATGTTTAACCACAGAGGCCTCGTAAAGGTTTGCCAGGAACCTTGACGCCTTTTTTTGAGGCCACATCCCTCCGTGACTGGTTGTTGCTGCTATTGCTGGTGGTGGCGTTGTGGCGGCTACGCAAAACATTAATTTATATAAACATCTAAATCTTTCTATAAGTTGATCGAAGTGTAAGACAAGTATGAAAGTCCTTTTCTGGAGTTTGAGGACGACTTCGATACTATCTTCGCCCGTTGGCAATGTCAACGAATCCTGCAAGTAAAAAAGCGCATGTCGGGCAGAAGTCAAGCGCATGTTGTACAATATCACTTTCAACACAATCGTGGGCATTGACTTTGTCCATGCCACACACCGGGTCTCTTGAACTCATTCCTCATGGAGCAAATCATACGGCATGGCTTTTCAGATCTTTCTTGGCCGGGAATATCTCTACAAGTGGAAGAGAGCCGCATATCGAGAATATCGGTGGGATGAAGGAACATTTTGATTCCGCTGATTACACATCTACAGTAGCAGCACCCGTCCCTTACTTCTTGCCACCCTTCGACGGCCGGGCATTCTTGGCCTTCTTGAGAGCCTCGATCTTGCGCGACTTCTTGATGTCGTCCCTGCTCTTGATCTCGCGCCTGCTGCCCGCACCGTCCTTGAACTTGCCGATCCTCTTCTCCTTGGCCTCGGCGACCCTCTTCTTGCGCTCGAGATAGTCGTCGCGGTACTTGTCCGCCTCCTTGGGCGCCTTCTCCTGCTTGTGCTTGAAGTGGCGGCCACCACCAGCACCACCGGGGCCGTCGCCGCCGGGCCCGCTGTCGTTTGCCAGCCGCGCCAGCCCGCTCTTCTCCATCTCGCCCACGCCCGGCAGCCGGCCCAGGCGGTGCTCGCGGCGCCAGCGGTCGAAGCGGCCAGACTGGAACGAGGCGGCGATCTTGACGCCCGACTCGCCGCGGATCATGCGCGTCTTGGCGCCCTTGGATCCGTCCGCGTCGTTGGCGGTCGACACGTACTTGTTCTGCTTCTTGTCCCAGCGCATCTTTGCCCGCGCTGGCTCGCCGAACGACTTGGCCCCGTCATCGTTGGTCAGGTCCATTGTCACGTCGCGCGCCGCCTGGACGAACGATGCCCCACCGTTGTTGACGCTGTAGCCCTTCTCCTCGTTTGCGTTGATCGTGCGCGGCGTGTATGACATGAAGAATTCCGAATCCTTGTAAGACTTCTTCTTGTCATTCTTGGTTCCGCTCGTGTTGTCCGTGGGGTAGACCACGTCGTGATTGAAGGCGTCGTCATCCTCATCTTCGGATGGAGAGTCGCTGTCTCCGCTCGCCACAGAATCACCATCCCCATCGCTGTCTCCTTCGGCACGGACTGCTGGCGTATCGGCCATGTCAATGTCTTCGGTCTCTTCCTCCGCATCGACCTTCTTCCCCACGCGGTTCTTTGGTACGATCTTGGCCCGGATATTCCTCATGACTTCTGCTCCTGGGTTGGTGGCGGTCTTCTTGCCCATATTGATCTCGAAAATAGTCTCTTTTGGTGTCCATTTGCTGATCCTAGCGAGCATATCATTGCGCGCATTCTCCATCTCATCATCGATCTCTCCAAACAGTGGGTGCAGTTGGTTCCAACCATTTGACACCACAACTTCTTTTGCTCTCTTTGCGCTCTGACTTGACGCTGGGTTCCTGGTTCTCGTGTAAAGCTTCTCTGCTTTTGCGGCAACACTCCGCAGTGCTTTAATATCCTCGTTCTGTTTCAGGATCTTGTTTAACCACTCGACTTGCGTCTCGATCTCTGCCCGCTGCAGAGAACCGACAACAATCTCGGTTTTATATAATGGCGAGTTACCACCTTCTCGACCCAGTATCAGCTTCCTGCCCAAGAATAATTGCAAGTCGATCAGGTAGGGTGCATCAGAGTCTTGCATAATGCTGTAACTCCAACCCTCCTTGTCCGCTCGTGCAGTTCGTCCTACTCGATGGACAAAGACCTTTGGCTGAGGAGGGAAGTCGTAATTGATAACATTTGCCAAGACCGGGATATCCACACCACGCGCCGCCACGTCTGTGACCACGAGGATATTCGTCCTCCCACGGCGAAAATTGTCGACATGAATCTTTCGCGCTGTCTGGTCCAAAGATCCGTATACGTATGAAACCGAGAATCCCTGCTCGCGCAGAAGTGCGGCCACGTATTCGACATGATGCTTGGTGGCCACAAATACGATCGTCGAGTGCTCCGTCGGCTTCTCTTGGTTGGACTCGTCCTGCCCTCGCTTCCTCTTCTTTGAAGTTCGATCCGAATCTTGCGGGGGGCCCTCCGGTTCACCTGTCGGCATCTTGATAACATCGTGTAGAATGTGTAGAAGAGCGGCCTCCTTCTCCGCAGCCTTCACGGAGAAGAATGCGCTTTCCAGCTTGGGCGAAATCTTGGTCTCCGCGTCCAGTCTCACCAAGCTCGGATCCTGTAGACCAGCGCGTGCGAATTCCACAAGCGATGCAGGGAGCGTCGCAGAAAATAGTAGCGTCTGTCTCGACGGTGGCAGAGCATGCAGAATCTCTGCGAGCTGTGTCCCGAAACCCATCTCGAACAGCCGATCTGCTTCGTCGAAGACGACGTACTTTATCGAGGACAAATTCAGAGACATTTCCACCTTCAGATGAAGAAATCGACCTGGTGTTGCGATTATGATATCGGGGTTCGTTGTCATGGATGCGAATTGCTCTTCCAGGCTGTCACCACCCACAAGCAAGACACACTTCAGATCCGTGCCCTTGCCAAACTCTTTTACCACCTTAAGTGTCTGCAGCGCCAGTTCTCGAGAAGGTGACATGATCAGGGCTCGCGCGCCAACCTGAGCACTGTGCGCCTTCAACCTCTCAATCATCGGTATGACGAAAGCTGCGGTCTTTCCGGATCCTGTCCTTGCCATGCCCACCACATCTCGTCGTTGGAGTATAAGTGGGATCGCTTTTCGCTGGATAGGGGTCGCCTGTTTGAAGCCTTTGCGGAGAATAGCCGAGAGAAGTTTTGCGTTCAGTCCTGGTTCCTGTCAGTAGAGCTCAAAGTCCCCAAAATCTCACCCGGAAGCTGCGCGTACCCATGGACTGGAAACCGCCTCCCTTTTGGCCAGTTCCCTTGGTTTGGTTCGCAGCCTTTCGGTATGAGGCGGCCTGCTTAAGGGCGATGAAGGCCTCATCGCCGTCGTCTTGGTTCGCATCGTCGAGGAAATCGAAGCCTGCGTCGGCCGGTGCCTGGGCCTTCTGAGGTACATCGTCGGTGTATAGCGAGTCAAAGATGTCGACCTCGCCATCTGGAGGCGTCGGTGACGCGGCGCGAGGCATGGTGGAAGATTATGCGAAAAACTGGTTGGAAGGTTGTCACCGTCGACGAAGGTCTCCAAATCGTCAAGAATTCCAAAATTTT
This sequence comes from Diaporthe sp. HANT25, assembly GCA_013435955.1. NCBI lineage: Eukaryota > Fungi > Ascomycota > Sordariomycetes > Diaporthales > Diaporthaceae > Diaporthe > Diaporthe sp. HANT25. Next base: position 371,984 of record JACBFG010000040.1, on the reverse strand, counting down.
GGGAGGCATGGGCTTATCGATAAAGACCCTGGCAGTCCAAATCCCCTGGTGGGGCTTACCCACTTTAAGGTAGCTGGGTATCGCCGCTTCCTGCAGTAGACCCCTGTTGGCTGTGGCACTCGACAACGGCATTCCAAGACGACCTCAGCTTGCCTTGCGACAACCCCTCCATCTGTCCAATCTGACCCGGTAAGAAGCTCAAAAGCAACCAGCCAAAATGGCATCCACAGAAGGACAGCCTGTTGATGACAGAGATGCCTTGGACATCCTCGACGCCGAGGGCAAGGAGTGGGAGAAGGCAAGTCCCCTCAGATCTCACGCATTGCCGAAACGAACTGACTAACATTCGCGTCTTCCCACCATTACAGGATGCCGAAATCGATCGCATCCTCAAAGCCTTCCGCCTCGACGCCTACGCCGTGCTGGACCTCAAGCCAGGAGTGCCGGAGTCGGACATCAAGATCACGTACCGCAAGAAGTCGCTGCTCATCCATCCTGACAAGACCAAGAACCCGCGCGCGCCGGACGCCTTCGATCGGCTGAAGAAGGCGCAGACGGAGCTGATGGACGAGAAGCACCGCGCCCAGCTGGACGAGGCGATCGCGGACGCGCGCATGCTGCTGATTCGCGAGAATAAGTGGACGGTGGACTCGCCCGAGGTCAAGGAGCCCGACGAGGCCTTCCACCGCAAGTGGGCCGAGAAGACGGTTCGGGTGCTCGTCGACAACGAGCAGCGGCGGCGGCGGCAGATGAAGGGCCAGATGCAGGAGGAGGGCCGGCAGCAGCGGCGCGAGGACGAGGAGCTGGACGAGCGCAAGCGCAAGAGGCAGCACGAGCAGGACTGGGAGGCCACCAGGGAGGTGCGCATCGACTCGTGGAGGCAGTTCCAGAAGGGCAAGACGGGCGGCGAGCCGTCCAAGAAGAAGAAGAAGATGAAGCCTATCGGGTGAAAAAAGGTATCAAGAGGCGTTATGGTGTATTGCTTACGGGACAGACTCCACAAGGACGGCTTCCATCTTTGAGAAGCACGGATTTAGATGCGGTTCCCTTTTTACGACTTTTCATTTTCACGGGGGCTCCCGGTACTGCGGGTTTCGACGCTGCCAGATGCTGGTATTCTGCCAAAGACTTGTCTATCCTTTTGCTATTACTCATGAATCACATCGTTTCAAACGAGGTTTGCACGATCCGTCCTCAGTGCCTAGATAGGCACAGCTTGCGTCTTGCTGACCAACATGGGATAGTTCGCCTCGTCGGCTCCCGTACAAGTCTTGAACACGCGCCGAGAACGCAGGTGAGAGATCAGCAAGACCGTCTTGATTCATGTCCCCACGTGTCATATCTCCACCGTGAATGCTACCTTCTATTCTCAAGGTTTAGGCGGGGTTTTCTTCTTGTACTGGATGAAGCGGCCCAGGTTTAGAACAGCCTCGTCTGCGCGGAACCTCAGCTCGGCTGTCGCGCCCCTCTTGTCAATGGTCTTTGCCACAGCCTTTGCCTTGGGAAGAATTTCTTCGAGATGCTTCAAGAAATTGTCCTTCCAGAACACATCCTTATCGCATGCGTGTGTCTCGTCGCCGTAGACATCCATGACTTGGTTCAGAGCCTCTACCGCATCCGCGGCTGGCGTCTCAGGAAGCGCGTTGAGGATAGTGATCAGGAAGACGCCCACCTCGCGGTTGAGGCTGATGGGTGCGGGATCCTGGGCAAGCTGGCCCAGCACGCCGACACACTTGACTCCGAGGGCTTGGAATGGGTCGGCTTCTTCTTGGCTGGCCTGGTCTTCGGATTTCGCCGGCAAGCCCTTGGATGCTTTGTAGAGCGCGATGAATTTCCGGTGTTCGTCGCCAACGAGAGGCGTCGATCCTTGTAGAGTGCGGGAGACGGCCCATGCGATGCTCGTGACAAGAGAAGCCAAGGAGATATCTGCTGTGTCCGTCGCGAGGACAGGGGCAATGACATTGGACCAGATCCTCTTGGCTACCGGCGTCCAGGCCTTCAGGAGGCCCGCATTGCCAGTCTCCGAGTAGTCGAAACAAGATAGTGTCCAAGATATGTTGTTGAGGGCGGAGAACGCCTCACTCTGAATCGCCACGGCTTCGTCGGACGCTGGTGCAAGGTTGGCCATGCGGATGATGTGTGGCACCGCTTTCGTCATGAATTCTTTGAGGGTCGGTAAGTCATCGATCCCGCTGTCGTGCTCGGCATCGTCGTCTCCTCCCGTCACGAGATCCAGATCTGCCTCCATGGCGTCCTCATCCATCTCGTCGTCCTCTTCACCCTCGCCTCCGTCAGCTTCCATGGCATCTGCAGCATCTCCGTTTTCGTCGTCGCCTTCTTGTTTCATCTCGTCATCACCGTCCTCCTCCATTACTTCGTCGTCCTCGATCCCATTCCACTCCTCCTTCTCCTTGTCTTTGTTGCCCTTGGCCACAGTCCCCTGCAGATCCGTTGCTATCGAGGCCAGAATCTCAAGTGCGAGTGAAGCAGCCTCAGGAGAAATTCCACCAATTTGGTTTGTCTTAGGGTCCTGCCTCGTCCGCTCAAGAACACGGGACAAACTCGGTATGAGCTGTGCATCTGTGGCGCCATCCTGGCCTGGGCTTCCATCGTGCCACTCGAGTGATGAGAAGACGTTGTGAAGGACGCCGCAGGAGTACACCGACTTGATGTCAGTACCTTCTTTGAACTTTGTTAGGGTCCTGAAACAGCTCGACGGATCCGCGAGGACGAGCTGCGATACTTTGAGATTGTCCTCGGACAGGGACATCAGACAGCTGAGAGCTTCTGTGGAGGTCTCATATGGCGTAGAAGTATGAGTGATCAGCAAGCAGAGGAAGGGAAGGATCTGAGGGTTGGATGCTATGGCGTCCAGAATCTCATCCCGAGCCGTAGCCAGTGCATTAATCAAGGCAATAAGGGCTGTGGTGATGTTCCATACGACCTGCTGCTGAGCCTTGGGTGACTTGGTGAAGGACGACTCTGCAACTGTTTGAACCACCTGGGGATTTGTCAGATAACGACTTATGCAAGAATGGTATTTGATGAAAGTGGGATACTGACATTTTTGCCGGCATGCTCTATGGCAGACAGCACATCAAGGCGGAATAGGTGAACACAGAAATCGCTCTCTTCCTCTGAGGCGATCACACGCAAGATCTCCCAGCCAGCAGCCCGACTGTCCAGACTTGCGTCGGTCAGGGTCTCGGTGAGGACGATGGGAACGATCTGCTCCCGGAGAAGAAGCTTTCGGCACTTTGCATCCTGGACAATATTGGCCACAGCGCCGGCAGCTGTCGATCGAGCGCCGGGGTCAACGCTTCGAAGATCTTTTATGACGGGGAGAATTCGCTTTTCTCTGAGGGCGGCGAGCTCAGGATCCGTTGGGGCCTTGACTGGCTTGATAGCAGCAGAGATGGGGTCTGCGCGATGAGCATGAGCTCTGTTTCTCCGTGATTTGCCCATCTTTTCTTGCCTGCTGCTGCTTCTTCTTCCGGGCAAAAATTGCAGTGTATGCTTGGCAAGGAGAGAGGTGACTTGGACCAGCTTATTTCAATTAGGCTGCTGGTTGAATAGCCAATATGCAGTTTTGATGGCGTCCAGAAACTTTTGTCGAGCTCCAAATTTTCTCGACATGCAGTTTTTAATCCGATTGGAGATTTACCATCTTGCTGGGTCAGGCAAGCAAGCTCTTGTGCTGGACCCCACACTGGGCCTGATCTGCAATGGATATGCAGGGTTCGAAGGTCCAAAAGGGCCCGTGGGGCAGAATGGTTAATCGGCATCCCACGACAGGGGGGGCAGGGACAGCCTGTCTTGAGTCTTGCGTACTTGCTAGTCTGGCCCTCGATCATGTCGGGCGGAAGATGCCATTGAATTAGTCTGGCTGCTGCTACCCATGCATGTGGCCTTGCCCACCCCCTCTGGCCCCCCCTCCCAATTCATCCCATCTCCGCCCCAAATGGCAACGTGGTTACAATCCAGATCTCCATAACCTTCGAAGGACGCCTGGGAGGAACCAAGCCGTGCACCTTGCCTTCTCCAAGGCTGGCTTCTCCGATTCCCATTTGCGGTGGTACTTTCTTGTTGATGTGCCCTCGTTCTCGCTCTGCCTCCTCCGTCCTCACGATCGAACTACTCGGCCGCGTTCCGCCTCAGCCCTCCTTCTAGCCAATCCAGACAGTGACAAGTACCCCCAAGGCTGGCTCACCGCACGCCAGACATGACGTGAAGTCCCAGCCTGCGCCCCAAGACAAGACTCTGTCGAACACTCCCAGGCCCGCGCACACCCAGTCGCATCCCGCGCTCCTGGAGCGGCTGGGGCAATGCCAGCAGCCACCGCCGACCCGGAGCTTGGGGTCCACAAGAAAGACGATGACCTGTACGCCAAGGGTGGCAAGAAGAGGACCTCGTCGCTTGGGTGGAAATCCGCGCCTCGCGTAGCTCCCCGGAAGACGTTCAAGCGCCTGGGCCTCTTGGTCTTGCTCGCCGTTGCCGCCTACCTCTTCATCCACAACATCCCCACCGACGTGGGCCCACGACGATCCGGCCGCCCTACGTACCCGATCGCGAAAGAACCGTCTGGGGCTGCCCCGAAGCCTCAGACACCCAGCGCAGCCGACACGGTCGACGAGGATGAAGGCGGTGCGGGGCCTCCCAGACGCGATTATGACGGTCCGGTCAGGTTCTTGGAGCTCGCAGAGACTCTACACGCAATAAGTGGTACCCACGGAGGCTCGATGCTTAATAAGAATGTCTTGTTCGCCGCGTCAAGCTTGAGAAGTGCCGGCTCACTACTACCGCTGGCCTGTAAGACGGGCAGGGAGTTGAGGGCCTATGTCCACTTTGCATTGCTGAGCAGGAGCGACATAAAACTTGAGGAGCTGCGGGCCATCAACGGTATCGGCAAAAGCTGTGAGATCATATTTCACGGTAGGAGAAATAACTCTATCACTATATATTGGACTTGGCCATTGACACAACTGCAGATGCGCGTGTTGAATTTCCCAGCCTTTCTTCCGACGAGAGATTCGCAAAGTCCGTCGAACGAGCGCTTTATCATATCAACAACTATATGCACCCTCAAGCGATCATTGTCGATTCTTCCGAAGTGGAAGATCCCCTGCTACTCAAGTCCCTGAAAAAGCAAGCCAAGAAGATGGAAATGAGTCAAGCTATTGTGGAGCTGCCCGGGCGCGCGGTAGATCGCTTTTCTTGGATGTCGAAACTAGACGCGCAATCGCTGTCGCATTGGAATCGGTTCAGCGTGGATATTCTGGTTCATGCGCATGCAGGAGCATCGGGGAGTCTGATCAGACTTCTGAAGTCTTTGCGAGCGGCTGACTACACTGCGAGTGCTGTACCCCATCTGACCATCGAACTTCCGGAGGAGATCGACCCGCCGACCGCTCAGTTCCTAAAGACCTTCCACTGGCCGCCCAGCAGAGCTTCCAATCCCGCAATTGCAAACCAGCTGACTCTCAGACATCGGATAACAAGGCGCGGTGACACGGAAGAGGAGAGCTCGGTACGATTTCTCGAGGGCTTTTGGCCTTTGAATACAGACCTCTCCCATGTTCTGGTCCTGTCTCCCCAAGTCGAGCTATCCCCCAATTACTTCAACTATCTGAAGTTGGCGCTCCTGGAATACAGATACTCGGGCCCTGCAATCTATCAGGCATGGGATAAGAGAGTCTTCAGCTTGAGTCTCGACCTGCCCAGCAAGATTCTCGATGGTTCAGCACCCTTTGTGCCACCAATAGGACTCGCTGCAAACCCTGACGGACCCGAGCTCGGTGCCTCGAGTTCCAGCCATTCGACTGCTTTCCTCTGGCAAGCGCCAAACAGCAACGCGGCACTCTTCCTGGGAGAAAGGTGGGCCGAGCTGCATGGATTTGTCTCGCAGCTGTTGGAGGCGCAACATGGGTTCCAGAGTACGCCAGCTCTCCTGGCCGAGAAGTCGGTCAGCAAGGACTACCCTTCGTGGCTGGAACATGCCCTCCGGCTTTGTCGCGCTCGCGGATACATGACTGTCTATCCTGGAGCAGATCTCGCGGCAAGCTTGGCGACTACTCACGGCGAGTTGTACCAGAAACCCGAGGAATACGAGAACGACAAGTCTAGCGCGAAACACGGCGACGGGGATGAAGTCATCCTTCGACACGGCACCCTGCTGGACGGTCTCCCGAATGGTGAAGGGCTCCCGCGTTTCAACGAGATGACTCTCCTCTCATGGGACGACAACCGTATATCGCTCGAGGACTTCAACGAAGAGTCGATCAAGTATGCGGCCGGATTCAGGCGCACGGTCGGTGGGTGTAGGACAATCCAGGCGGTAGAGCCGGACCCGTCTGCGAAGGACTTGTACTGCATGAGCGACGACGGGGTGTAGATATTTATAGCGAGGCGCTTCTGGATTCGTCGGCCTTGGCGTTCAGGAGCATCGAGGAAATAATGGACGTGCTTTATTTGGCAAGTTGTATATACCTCTCGGGATTCGCGCGTCTCACTGTACACGAGTGTGTGATGATGAGGAGGGATGGCTTCGGGGTTGTCAAGGTCAAGGCTTTGCTTGACTGGACTTCGAAGGCGGCTATTCGGCGAACCCAGACCTAGCTGCTGTCTGTTCCCTGGCTCAACTTGTTCACGACCAGCAGGGTAACACAGGTCGCGATGATGCACAGGGACACGATACCCATGGTCTGGCAGCAGTTGTCGGTGTCAGGGCCGTCACAACCACTTCGATGATTTCATGTTTTCTCAGGAGAGGAGGGGAGAGCTCCGGGCGAGACTCACCAGTTGTGTTTTGATACCACTCTGCACTATCGCAGCTTTCCGGCTGTATTTATTTACCGTTTCTGCCAAGCAACATCCGTGTCAGTGCCATCCGTTATAGACCTCTGTCCCGGACGTACCGAGAGAAGAAAGGTGGTGCTCAGTAGAGAATAAGTGAAAACTCACGTATATAATTCCCCAGCCCGACGAGCAGGCAGGCGACGCTCAGGGCCCAGAAGACGAGCCCGAGGGGTTTCGCCATGCGCAGCTCCGCGGGCGAGGGCTGGCTTTTAAGGTGAAAGGACAGGACGATGGCGACGGCGACGACGGCCATGTAGACGGAGAGGCGCAGGTAGCTCAGGAAGGTGCGCTCGTTGGCGCAGTGGTCGCGGGCGTCCGAGGTCTGGTTCTCGAAGAGCAGGGGCCCGAGGAAGGGCCAGGTGAAGAACGAGGAGCCCCAGCCTGAGGCCTCGCCGGTGTCGCTGTTTGTTGGGAGATGGCAGTGGTTAGCTTATTTGTAGTGTGCATGTTTGTGAAGCAATGCATGCATATAGGTATGCTTCGCCGCGTGTGATAATGTGTGAGTGAGTGAGGAGTTATCGATATGGCGACTTACTAGTCACAACCCGCGTCGAACAGGTCGTCGACGTCGACGGGCCGCCTGAGCTCCCTGATGGGCGCGCAGCAGCTCACGGCGCAGAAGGTGCCGTCTTCTTCGTCGCGGATGTCCGCCATGGTGAGGATGAATCCCAGGGAACCCGGGAGCGACGGGAGTGGATATTCGACGAGATGAGGGGTCTCCCCAGACGGTTAAAAATGGTCGGCTGGATGATTTAAGGTTCACATGAGGTGGGGACGGGGCCCGTCCGGACGGCAGAGCCGCATTCTGGGGGGAAAAAAAAGGTTTCCTCTGGGGGCGGGATTTGAGCCAGGATGCGGCCGTTTACCTCGACCGTTATTATGCTTGGACCATCGGTTGTTCAATTTGGCAGGTTGATTGCGCTGTGCGTTGTGGTCGTCGCGTGCTAGTGACGTTCTGGTTTTGGCGGGCTGAGAGGAGCCTCACGAGGGCGTTGATAGCCGATCCCGATAGCGGAAGTCGCTCGGGTCGGCAGATGCAGGCCGGCTGGTATGTGTGTGATGCATCACATTGATCCTTCTTTCTCACTTATCTTGACATCCTCACGGTCTAGACCTCAATGACTTCAAGCCTGGTCTTTTTTCTTCATTCATTGCATGGGCTATCTCAGAGCTGGCTGGCGTTGAGGTTGACGAGGCTGAGGGCGAAGATGAGGATGATGTCACCCAGCCTGTAAGTTGTGAAATCCACATTCCAATCCGTTTTGAGACAAGCAGTCCGTCGTGATAGGCCAATGGCTCTTGCCTGTTGGATTGCGTGATTGTGTTCCTGACGACTGGGGCCATCAAAGTGGGAAGGGACGCGGGGGACTTGGTGCAGCAGCAGCAGGTGCAGGTGCAGGTGCAGGTCGGACCGGCTGAGGGGCTGAGGGGGATTTGGCCGTACGAGACCCGCTTCCTTTCAACATCAGTCTTCTCGACCTCGTTCGCCCATCCTCTCAGAGTACCTCATTTATTTGCTATGGCCATCCGCAAGCTCTTCAGTCAATACACGTATACAGACTGCCCTGAAGTCTAGGACGTCGTCGACTATGAATCATGGCCGTTGCAGGGGCTCTGATTCGATACACCGACACACACCTTGGACCCTGGCAGCCTGGCGAGGTTGCTTTTGGGGCATGCTGTGCTCGGTCAACATGCATTGGCTCGGCCGGGGCCGGCTCCCGATCTCTGTGCGCGCATCTTTGCCTTCTTGGAATGTTTTTTTTGAGCAACCAGTTCATCTCGTCACCACTTCACACGCGACAGCCCACTCGAAGCAGCTGGGAGATGAGTGTCACCAGAGAGAACCCTGATACCGTGACAGATCCATGCCGTCCGCGGCTAGCCGTGCGAGCAGTCTCTGTCGTACAATCACTGCAGTACAATCTTACATGTCTCCTCGAATGGCCGACACCGGCAAGATACGGCGCCGACTGACTGCCTTGTCGGCTCAAATCTAGGTTGTTTGAACAGCCCAGACAATGCGGTGAGATACGGCAGGACAAATGACCTCACTTGGGCGGCGCATCATTGACCTTGGACGAGAGCTAGCCATCTAGCGCTGCGTATCCGCTAGTTCTCACCCTGCCTATCTATCTTGACTCCCTGATTCCCGGATTCTCAGACGACCAAGATCCCCCCACACAGGCGGAGAGTGCAAGCCACAGCCTGGTGCCATTTGCCAGAGCCCCACTGCGGAAGCGAGGCGATCATGGATCTTTATCCGTGAATCCATGACATCCATGGATTACGGTGTGGAGAAGGATCTTGGGAGCTTGGGTCGCCCGGCCAGTGCCCGCCCAATGTTTCCCAGGAGGTCAGCCGGCTCGTGGCCCTCATGCCCTGGTGGCTCGAGGCGGGCCCCAGTTCTGCTAGTGCGAGCCGCGGTTGTGTTGCTCATTGCAATTGCTCATCGCTCATCCGTTTTCCACGCCCGCATTTGCGCATTCGCATTGCATTGCATTTCCCTGCGCGCATGTGGATCTTCGCACCACATGTCCCAATCTGCAACCCGCCGCCGATATCTTGCCTTAGCTCCTACATGGACTTCTGCGGGCTGTGACTTATTCCTCTCCATGTGTCATATCAGGACCACCACTACCTCCTCCACCCTACACGACTCATTCCCGTGCTTTCATAACATATCGTGACCTCGTCCACTCCAATACCGTCTTTCTGTCAGCCCTACTGGCTGTGTCACAACCTACTCTTGTCCTTTTTGGTCTTTCTGTTAGCTAAGCTGATTGTTGCTGGCCCTGACTCCGACTCTGGCGTTGGTTCGCACACATCCCACCCGCGCCGGTGATTTTCAGACTACCGGCCAAGTCCTTGTTAGTGGCGAACAACCCCTCGGCGGTATAGACCTGGGCAACCCCGGATTTTAATTTCCCGCTCAAAAATATACATCTTTTGAGTGTCCGCTCAACTCCATATACCACATACTCCGCGACGGAGTCTCAAGATCCACAAGGGCAGGCAAAATGGCCGGCAGCAAACCCATCCCAACCGGCAATGACAGCAACAGGTCGAATCCACCGGCTCACGCTCATGCCCATGACTTTGCGTCATCCTTGGCAGCCTCATTCCAGGCTGGTTCACCCATCGCTCACGAGGCTCTGAGGCGGGATCTGGAGGAGGACTCTGAATGCGAGGATGATCTGCATTCAACCTTTGACGATGATCTCTCAGACGAGGAATCGCATGGCCCTGCCATGTATCGCAAACCCAGCGCAATCGCGTATGGGACCACGCGGCCGGCTCTGGGGCCTAGGGGCGCGTCGACTATGCTCACCCATGATGAGTGGGAACAATCCAGGAATGAGGAGCTCAGTCTCCTGAGAGATAATCATATCCTGCCGCCCAAGCACCCAGTTCCTGAGAAGGAGTCGCTCTCGCGTCGGATTTACAAGAAGTTGTTCTCGACCAAGGTACCCCTCACAGAAGAGGATGAAGAGGACGCGCCTCTATCGCGGGTGGTGTCTGAAACGGCGCCCCTACTGGCACAGATAAGTCAGAATGGCGAGGTTCCTCCGGCGGCGGATGGGCTACTGAATGAGCAGTGGGAGGCTGCCGTGGCCTCGGGGAAGCTCAAGACGACATGGCAGAGAGAGGCCAAGACAATCGCAATCTACTCGAGATCTTTGATCGTAACGTTTCTCCTACAATATTCCATCAACGTCGCCAGTATCTTCGCAGTCGGCCGTATTGGCACGATCGAGCTTGGGGCTATCAGTTGTAAGTTGGTGTTAGTCAATTGATCCCCAGAACAGCGGCTTACACATGTGTAGTGGCAACAATGACTGCCAACATCACCTGCTCAGCTCCTTTCCAAGGGCTTGCCACGAGTTTGGACACGCTTTGTGCTCAAGCATACGGTTCGGGACATAAACACCTTGTAGGATTGCAGATCCAGCGGATGATTTGCTTTCTGATGCTTCTCTTCCTGCCGCTCATCATCCTCTGGATGTATTCAACGGAGCTGTTGGCTATGATGATCCCAGAGTATCGCTCCGCGGAGCTGGCCGGGATGTACTTGAAGATCTATCTCCTCGGTGTCCCGGCCTTCATCATCTTCGAAGGAGGCAAGCGTTTTGTGCAAGCTCAGGGTCTCTTCCAGGCGACCACCTACGTACTACTCATCGCCGCGCCCCTGAACGTGTTTTTCAACTGGTTCTTCGTATGGCATCTCGGCTTGGGCTTCGTAGGAGCGCCTATCTCGGTCGTTATCACCCAGAACCTTCTGCCAACTCTACTCTTCCTGTACGTCTACTTTGTTGACGGAAAACAATGCTGGGGTGGCTTCAGCAAGCGTGCGTTGTCAAATTGGGGTGAGCATCATAATCTCAGACTGACGCATCCTATGAATGGCATTATGCTAACTTCATTTAGGTCCAATGATTCGTCTTTCTATTCCTGGAATGATCATGGTCGAAGCAGAATGGTTCGCCTTCGAGATTCTGACCCTTGCAACCGGCCAGTTCGGCTCCACATACCTAGCGGCCCAGTCTATCCTCATGACGATCACATCTACGACGTTCCAGATCCCTTTCCCCATCGCTATCGCCTCCTCAACTCGTGTGGCCAACCTCATAGGCGCCGGCCTGGTCGACGCCTCAAAGACGTGCGCAAAGGTGGCATTCTGGGCCGGCTGCCTTGTCGGCGTCTTCAATGTAACGATCCTCTCGACCCTGCGGTACCAGCTGCCCCTCCTCTTCACCCCGGACAGCGAAGTCGTAGACCTCGTGGCGAGGACCATGCCTGTCTGCGCTGTGATGCAGTTCTTTGACTGCCTCGCCGCCATCTCGCACGGCCTGCTTCGCGGCACCGGCAAGCAGGAGTTCGGCGGCTACGCCAACCTCGTGTCGTACTACGTCGTCGCCCTGCCGCTCGCATTCGGCACCGCCTTCGGCCTGGGGTGGAAGCTCGAGGGCCTGTGGTTCGGCGTCACCGTCGGGCTCGCCCTCGTCAGCACCGTCGAGCTCGGATACCTCGCCCGCTCCGACTGGGAGCAGTCGGCAAAGGAGGCCGAGCACAGGAACGCGAACGCCTGATGGAATTTTCGCGAGTGCCACGATACCCGTGTTAATTATGCGTTGTTATTATTTCCACAGCGGGTCAAAAACTTTTCTTGTTTTTTCCTGTCGTTATCCTCGGGAAATGCATTATTACATTCGCTTCGGACCTGGGCCGGTGTCAGTATTACGGCGGTAAAGGGTTGGCATCACAAATTTTATTCGAGAGATCGCGGGCAAAGATTGCATAGCAGACTTATAGCTAGACTTTTGGGACATCTTAGACAAATACACGAAGTCATCAATTATTCATCATCCCTCCTCAGCAGGCAGTGCGCGGTGTCATATCTAACTGTATTTTTCTACTGAAGGACATGCGCAGGTTGCGACTCACGCAGTCACGAAGCGCACACGCCCAAGTACTTACAACGAAATCACTCAGCAAGAACGGAGAGACCGATTGTGTGTTGAACTGTGTGACAAGCGAATGAAATACTCATACGTCTTCAGCCAAACGATTCCCGTACTTGTACCCAAGGGCTCCATCCGCGTAAGGATACCATCCGCAAATGGGCCAGACTCGCAATAGCCAATTATGTGGGAATGGCCGATCATCAATGGTCGTTCATATAAACATAATTCCAACGACCAAACCGGGAACCCAGAATCCTGAACCGGCTGATTTCCCCAGTGACTCCAGACACAGGCCGCTGTCAGTCAAGCTCCATGAGATCCTATCCTGTCTGTGGAAAAAGGTTGTCACTCGAAACGTCCAGCTGTGATCGAGACTTTCGAGCCTTCTTCCTCGGAGGACCGAGGCTGCTGTCCGAGTCCATCGCCTTCTCCTGCGTCGAATACATGGCCATCGCCTTCTGCGCCGATTGCATGGTTGCGATGAAGTTGTCATACGAGGCAGAGCCGCTCTCCTCCAAATACTGCTCAATATTATCATAGAAAAGATTCTTTTGGCGCCGGAACCGATTGTTTCGAAAGCGGTTCGAGTTCTGGTGGGGGACAGACTCGTCGTCAGCGTCATCCGCGTCTTCCCACAACGCGCGCTCCTTTCTCTCGCGCCGGAGTTCGGCACGGCGCTTCCTGTCGCTGCTTGTAAGCGTCGCCATGTTCCGGAAGCCCTCCGCGGAGTGGGTGTAGCACTCCCAGTACTTGAGCTTCTCGAGGTCCTGTATGAGGTCGTCCGTCTCCCGCTGGCTGCCCTTGGGGCTACCGTAGTCATCGAACTCGTAATCATCCTGCGATACTTCGTCCGTCTCCAGCTGGCTGCCATTGAGGCTACCGTAGCGAGCGAACTCGTCCTCATCTTGCGATATTTCGTCCGGGTTGGGGTGCAGGGCGTCGCGCGCGGCCTCGAAACGCATTTGAACGGTCCGCCTCAGCGACCCGAATGAGGAGCCTTCGCCTGAGTGAGACTGGATGTGGAGTCCGAGAGCCTCGCGGTTGTAGCCTTCGTCCGAATCTTTCGGGCCGACTGGGTGCTTACAGCCCTTGTAGGGACAGACGTAGTGGTCCGGGGGCAGGTTGCGCGGACCCGTGGGCCAGGACGACGGCACGTAGCCCACCGGTGGGTCAACCCAGTGGTCTCTATGCCGGGACTCACCCGAGTTTCTTCCGAGCGCGACGAAGGGTAAGAATTCCTCGGCCGAATTGTATGGGGAGAAACAACCGTCGTGATATGATATCGTGATTTCACTTGCCAAGGCGTCGCTTGGACTTCGTGTTGGGCGACGAGCCATCTTGTCGGCAGACTGTGGGGTGGAATGAGGCGGAACACCGTCGTTTCGGCTGTGGATTGTTGCTAAGTCTTTGCGAGGCGATGGTGGTTTCGAAGGAAAGCCGTCCCAAAAGTTTGACCGCATCTTGGAGAAAGGTCGGTCGTGATGCCCGGCGTGTGTCGGAGAAGTAAGTGAGGCTGCGCCTCTGAAAGGGACTGAGTCCTCAGGTTTTGAATTGAACTCAGTGTCACTGGAACTACTCACGTTAGTTTTTGTTAGCGGCCAAAAAATGCTCAGGTGACCAAAGGTATCGGCGGACTCACTTGATTATCTCGTCTGTGGTAGGAGTATCTTGGTCCGGCGTCCTGATCATCTCGAAGTCTCTAGGGACTATGTCGGTGCTGTTTCTCGCGATCCCTTAGCCGTGATGAACTGCGGGAATGACTGCTGGGTGGTGACATCTCACCGAGATTGATTGCGATCCGTCCAGATTCTCGGCGGCGTAAATGCTCCAAGGGATGCTTCTGACGTTCGCCTAGTGCCTCTTGTTATCCGTCCTTTCAACGGCTGTTTCAACCTTCTGGAATTGTCCGAACAGGGTCTTGGGGGTCAGCAGAGCATAAAAGGCATCCTCTCATGGGTCCAGATGCCTTACTGGAGAACATCACGTTGTCCATGCGGGGGATTTGTCCCCGTCTTGCTCAAAATTGAGGACATCCTGACGATATTGACCTCGGGAGGGATGCGCAATAAGATCTAAGGGAGGATTTTTCTCATACAAGAAGAGCGTTGTGGTTGTGCTCAAGATGTAGCATACGTTAGTGTAGTTGATTTGACCAACTTTATTGGTGTGGGAAGTTGGAGCTCTTGCAAGCAGTCTTCCAGGAAGGTCGTGCCTTCTACTATCGAGACTACAGGAACCAAGTCGCTCTTTCTCTGGGGCTGAATCACCCTCGTCAAGCAAATCTCAAAATTTGACATCTGTCATGACCCGGTGATCCTAAATCAAGCTTACTTAAGTAGGTATCCGGGAATGCACGCCCTCAGACCACCCTAAGTAAGGTGGATCATTCAACTATATTAAACATTACTGTCCCAAAGCGACCGAAACAACCCCACCAATGTTTGAAACAGTTCATCTACAACGCAACACCAAACTCCCTCCAAATGTCGTCAAGGGATATGAAATGAGATACTCCAAGCCATCTGAATCTCCATCGACACGTAGCTACTCATTCCCATCCTACAGGCTTTTGAAGCCATCAAGCATTTCTGGACCTCTTCCTCTTTTTCAGGTCCGACTTGGCCGCAATCTTGAGCTTGTCCTCCATTTTTGCTTTGCGTTCTTGTAATTTGCACTTCAGCGCCTTTGTCACCCCAGGTTCTCGCATTCCGTGAGATGGTCCGCCTCCCGCTTCAGGATTCGCTGTTCAGGGCGTCACAAGCTGCGAGGCTGCTCACTCTACTTTCGAAATCTCATCCATTGCCGTTGATGATATCTGGCGGTCCAAGATGGCTTATGGCCTACGTTGTCTCCGTCGCAGTCCTATTTTGGAAAGTTGCTGTCTGAAAGTCAGCGGCATCTTCTGCGCGCTTCCTTCTCTCCGTAATCATGTCGTTCATTTTCTCGTAGACCCATTCAATGGCCACATCTAGACAAGGAGGAGACACCGGAGCTGTGGCGACTTTGCCGAATATAGACGTCGCGAGATTCTCCACGTCTCTAGCATTGCCCCATCCCGGCAGTTGCGACAGTGTCTGAAATGAGGTGTGAATCTGTGCCGCAACCGATGGAATACGCAAGCTGTTCACCCTCAACTTCTTGTCTTGCAAGCGTCGAAGAAGCAGCTCTTGACAATGGCTGGGAGAGAGGTTCGAGAACTCGATTACCTCTGGGAAGCGACTTCCGAAGCCGGGATTAGTGGCCAGTAGATGGTTGATGTCCCGATCGTACCCGGCCAGCACAACAACCAGTTTGTTCTTGTACTCGGGCAGAGTGAGGAGGTTGACAATCTCATCCACCGCCTCCTTTCCGTATCGTGGGTCTGAAAGCCTATATGCCTCGTCGATGAAAAGAACCTTGCCCAGGGACTTCTGAAACATTCTCTGCGTCTTGGGTCCAGTTTGACCGAGATACTCGGCGATCAGCTCACTTGCAGAGCAGACTTCGACCTCTTTCGTAGCTAGGAAGCCCATGTCGAAATATCTGGCCCTGCTTACTGGCAGTCGTTGTTTTTCCCGTGCCTTTTTTGTCGCATTGTTAGCTTGTCTCTTTGACAAATTCGAAAGCGATTAATCTGACTCACCTGGTGGTCCTCGGAAGATGAAATTAAAGGGTATCTGCTGCCTCGGATCAAGGCCCACATCTTTCGAGTTTTTTGCGATACGCTGATATGCTTGGAACTTAGCTATCAGTTCGTCGGCACCAACAAAATCCGTAAAGCCTTCTTGGATGTTGGACTCAGCCCGGTTTTGTCGATTGTGATCGGGATAAAAAACCACAGCTTGAAACTCCGTAACTAGAGACGTGCTGGTATTTACTTCGAGCTCATTAAGGCGGATCTGTTGGGCCTCCTTGGCTCTGTCCAGCAGGATATCTATCTCACCCGCATTCCCAAAGTTCTGATGGTTGCGAGAGCGGCTGAGAACTTCCATAGCGGCTTTCTTCGCCTCCTCGGAAGCGGTGAATCCTTGGGTCTGTAGCTTCTGATCTAGAATACTGTGGAGCTGTTCATCCGAGAAATCTTGGAATTCGAATGCTGACGAGAGCGGGAACCTTCTGGCGAGACCAGGATTGACCTTTTGGAACGTATCGGTCATTTCGTCCTTGTAGCCTAGCAGCAGCACGGCTCGATCTTCAGTGGAGGTGGCTTGGACCTCAGATACAATCGTATCCACAACAGCTGTCATGTAACTGTCTTTGCGTGCGAGACCATATGCTTCGTCGATGATGAGAACCTTGCCTCGGGCAGAGTTGAGGATCGCCTTGGTCAGATTTTCTGACTCGCCCAGGTACTCTCCGATGAAGTCGTTACAGCTTTTCACTATGACCTCCCCATTGCTCAATAGACCAAGATCCTTTAGAATTTGACCGTAGTGTTTCGCAACTGTTGTCTTGCCAGTACCGGGGCTCCCGAGGAAGACTTTGTTGAGACAAGTCTCTACCAGAGGTTCTTCAGCCAGTTCCCGTTCTTAATTCAATTGAATACGGGCGATCAAGGCACGGACCGATTGTTTCACGGATTCAAGGCCTTCCATGTCCTGCAGCTTCTTCCAAGCTGTACAGTTCTCCAATGCGGAAGTTGGCGGAGGTCCGAGGAGGTCGGTCTGTGTCAGGAACATATCATCTGGATCTTCTTGTAGGCTCCTGCTCTGGCTCAAGCGGTTTGACTGGCGAAGAAGCACGCGGAGAAGTGTCTCCTGTACGTCCCAAAAGTTGGCGAAGCAGCCGCTGCCACGGCCGCGGCCGATCCGTCTGGTGAGTATCCTCATGGAGACACCATTGACACCTCCTTCCACGCGCATTCTGCCCTGGAACTTGGAATGTAACTGTTGGACCAGAACCTGATGAAGCTCACCGTCGGCAAAATCATCGAACCTGAAAGTGAACGGAGTGTGGATCCTTAGTGATGGCGACAAGCCCATGAATGATTGCATCTGTTTGAGTGGTCCTGCGAACAGAAAAATCACTTGTCCTTGATACCGCTGGATTTCTTCCATGAGATAGTCGAAGGACTCATCTTTATCATCAGGCACCATCTTGTGCGCCTCGTCGATGAAAATTACTCCTCGCTTCTTGCAAGACGATTCCTTGTTTTCCTTGCCATGCTCAATTTTCCCGAGACTTCTGATGGTTTGGTCAAGCTTATAGACTCCTTCTTGGGCAAGCTGTACGCCAGGAGTTTTCTCGAATTTGAAACTGGGAACAACTCCTAGGACTGATAGGAACTGGGCATACAGTCCCGCGACAGTCGATTTGCCTGACCCCGAACTGCCCATGAAGACTGCACCGAATTCTGCTTGAGCTAAAGTGGCGTCTTGCCGGTGAGCAGTGTCGACTAGATGTTTGATCGCCATGAACTGGGATTTGACCTCTTCCAACCCTACCAGACTCATCAGAGAATCCAGGGCAGTATTCTCCTGTTGTTGTTTGGTTTTCTGTTGCTCCCATTCTTGACTGGCACGAGACGCAACGAGGGGCCAGGCGCTTGGTCCAACGTCAACATGGAGGTTGTTGCTTTCAAAGACGGGGTTTTCATCGTGAGCATCGTTTTCTGCATGCGATACTTTGTGTGTTAGAGAAGGTTGGAGACTTTGTGGTGGCGGCGAAATGGTACTCACCGGCCTCACCGGTCTCGACAGAAGCTTCTTGTTCAGGCTCTGATTCATCCTGGTAGAACATATTAAGACATTCAAGTACAGCACGTACGTCCCTAATGCTCAGCTGGGGCCTAGCCTTGTTGAGCCTCCAACCTCGCCCCATGAGTAAGGTGACAGCCTTTTCCAAGGCGCCCGATGACCACAATTCCTTCCCAACTGACTTGTAGGTCCGGGTTAGACTTTTGCAGACCCATTCTGAATTGACTGCCATCAGCTCAGAACAAGACAGATCCGAGGGGAGGCGGTATCTCATGAGCCGGCGCATGCGTTGGGCGTTGACGATTCCTGTGCGCACCTGATTCCGCTGGTCCCAATCGAGAATCTTGTCTCTGGATGCAGTCACAGTCGAAACTTCTGTAGCTCCAATTTCATCGAAATCCGAAAAGCCAGGCTTGTAGTGGTAATCTTTGGTGGACAAGAGGATCGCCATGGCTTCGCCCTGTTCGCGTCTTGCCCGCACCATTCCAGCGATGCGCCCCAGAACTCTTCGTTTCGTGCGATTTGTCAGAGCTTGGTCCACCAACGAGCAGTCCATGATGTGGATTAGAATGGAATCGGAGCCATCTCTTTCCCCCATCTTGGAGCATGCGGCCGTTTGTTGCACTTTGGCCGCATCAAGAATTGTTGACAACGCCTGCTGGTTGCGCTGCCACTCCTTTCGGCGAGCAGACCTCTTGGGATCGATCGCAAAAAAGCGCCCCAGAAACGTTGTAAATGATTTCATGTCTGGCTCCCAGGACTTTGCTGCCGATGTTTCCTCCTCAGCTCTTTCTTTGTCCTGTTGGTGGAATTCGCAGCCGAGCTCCTCCAGTGTTTCGAGATCAAAGGAGATTATGGACATGCCTTTTGATGCTTTGGCCACCTGTACAACGGCTCGACTCGTCCAGGCAGGCTCCAGAAAGCTCGTGTTTTTTTCTTGGATACGGAAGACAATGGTCGAGTCCTTCCTGAGGTTTCCGTTGCAGAGAGGCATAAAGGATGCGCAAATGACATCGCGAAGCTCTGAAAACGTCTTGTAGAGCATCTCGTCTGGGGCATATCCTGGCTCATTCTTCTCGTCCACTCCGCCAAGCTTGTCGCCTTCAAACTCCTCGTCAGCGAGCTTGGTCTTTTCGCAGTCCTTGCAGTTGCAGAAGACCATTTGGTCAGGAATCGTAGCAAGGTCTTGACTGGTTTTGACATGTTGTTCCAGGAACCAATTGGGAAGCACGTATGCCTTGTCGGATGAGTTTATCGTTGGGGTTCCATTCTTGGGCGCCATTGGTCCTTCTTTTCTGCCCATATTGTCGCTCTTGCAAAATCAATTGGGTACTGTGGGCTCTAGAGTTGTGGATGATAGGCAAAGTAATTTTCGAGGTCTGAATGTTGGCACAAGAGACGTCAAATCTTTGTCGGAGGGAGGAAGCGATGGTTGTGATGGTTTGTATTAGATGGAAGCCACTTGATGAGGAAAACACATAAAAGTGCAGAAAACAAGTGTTCGGGGCTCGTTTGATCGAAAGGAGTTGGCGTTCGAGTGTTTGCTGTTCGTGGGGCTAACTAATACGCCACAGTGTGACTCAGTCAGGCGTAAACAGTCTTTCACGCATTTGCTAAAATTTCAGATGGAAGAAAAGACCAAGTAGCCCGCAGTTTATCCGGTCAAAATTTAACAGAGTTGGCAATAGCTGGGAGGGACGGGGAAAGCCCCCATCCACCATCCAACAGTTCTGCTGAGTATCATCTGGCTCCGCGATGTCATATCGCAGAGACGGCCGCTCTTGAAGCTGCCTTAGACTCGGCGAGACGTCCCCTTCCTTGAAGTAGCAGATAGACTCCTACACTTGTTGGGTGACTTTGACGAAGCGCCAACGAGTCCACCAGAAGCTCATGCTCAACACACGCAACATTCTCATCTGTGTTTTATACAGTTGCCATAACATCCTCCCTCAAGAATTAGGCCGCTTAAGTACGGCTGATCTGATTCAGCTTCAGTACATTAGGTACCTGGCGATGTAGACTCAACTTTACCAAGCGGTGCATTTGGCAATGTCTTCGACAAGATTCCACGGCAGAGATCCCCCACAATATTACAATCTGGTATTTCTGATCTGAACCGCTGCTTGCCAGGCTTTGATTAATGCCGTGAGTCTCGATAGCCACTATTCGTGCACATGTTTCGCTTACCTCATTAATGAGAACTGTCCCCAGCATTTGACGAGCCTTTCCCTGCAGTGCTTAACACATATCTACATTAAAGGGGACAAATATATTGATTCACCGCCTTCCATTGCCTCATTGAGTGAGTGGTTCTTCCGTGTTATTGCTGAGGTGGTTTCCGGCTCTCTCGCATGTCCTACGAGCTCGGGTTCCGTTTCTTCATGGTTGACATCATGCAGATCCTGAGATTGATAGCACCTCATCGTAGTAATCTCTTTTGCGTATATTGCTTGAACACGACGCGGTCTGGGCCTAAGTTTTAATCTTCCGCCCTTACCAAATCTCAACTTATCCTCAGCTGTCTTAGTATGATTTGTCTTGTTTAAAAGACACAGATCAATGAATGTAGTCTCACTGCTGTCCGCCTTCCGATACATTATGTAACATGCGGTGGCTCGACTATTGAAAAGAAAAATGTACAAAATGTGAATATGGAAGCTGGGAAAGAAAGAGGAAAGAATGGTTATAGAGGGAAATACGGAAGGAGAGAGACAGAGATAGGAAGCCTCACGGCACAATGCCAGACTTTTCTTTTTTTTCCCCCCTCGCTCTGAGATCAAGATGAAATGTTTCATCAGACGAAGCATTTCAGCCAAACGATCAATAAGTATATCTCTGTCAATTCATCCTTTGTTTTGGGTAATACAAGTCTCAGAACGATTGTAATAGAGTCGTTATACACGTTGAGTTTTGAAGAAATGGTACTTCAGCTCCCGTCTTCTGTCATCAGACGATCTTCTCCCGCTCGGTCCGGCCGATTACTCCCAGACGCTTCAGCTCCAATCGAAGGATGCATACGCTTACACAAAGTCTCAGGGGGCTGAGACACTCGACAGGGTTCCATGTAAGACTGCATCAGATGCTGGGCTTGCATGTTGATGTCGTAATATATGCACGTCCTCCCCTTTTCTGAAAGCTGACAAAAATCAGCCTCTGCCAACACCAACCCCTCCTCCATGCGTTCTTGCAAATTTCAGAAGAAGCCCCCAATGGTAGTCTCGGAAGTCTCCAGACAGTGTCACTCCCCATATTTGACGTGTTCTTTTGGATTTCGAGCATAAGTTGCTGCCAGACAACGTTGAATACGCATTAGGTCGTCGATGAGGCCTTCATTATAAGAAGTTACATTCATTCTCAAGCACGCTTCCAACTAACTTCGGTCTCTACCACCAATTACTCAACCATGTCCACGACAATACCAGCTTTCACAAACACCCTGGGCCCGCTGCCAACAGCATGGGCCCTGCCGGCGTCATGCACCACTGGACTCGCAGCCAACAACCACGAAGCGTGGCTGCATCAATCATGTGTTGGTGGCAATTTCGAACGCAATCCTTCTTGCTGGCCACCGCGAACTGAAGGAGCGGCTTCGCTGTCGAGCGCACTTTCGACGTGGGGGATATACTCTCCTGGAACGGCCTGCCCCAGCGGATTGACATCTGCATGCGCCTTCGACGGGTCCATGAACACGGGGGTCTACCAATTCTACTTTCCTCCGGGGCCGTCTGAGACTGCCATCGGCTGCTGCCCCTCGTCAGTTCTGCTTAGCTTGTCTCCTTTTCCTCCTCGCTGGCAATGTTGTCTGCCGGTGGTTGGCTAACCAGTTCACGGGGAGATGCGCAGAGGTTTCTTTTGCGTTTCCGAGCAGAAATGCGCGCTGTCCATCTCCTCATCAACAGTATCTACAGCGCAATGTTCAGGCGGCAGTGCCGTCAGCCTGACCACCATGTCAATCCCATACACCACTACTGAGAGCTCATCCATAACGACGATATCGACGTTTTCCGCTTACGCTCCGTTGCTGCAAATCATGTATCAAAGCTCCGACGTCTCGACAACAACAACATCCTCCTCCTCCACCACGTCGACTTCGAGCGGCCAAGGAACGAACTCGTCAGAGAGTCAAGGGTTGTCGACGGGTGCTTCTGCAGGTATCGGGGTCGGCGTTGGATTGGGCCTTGTCATCCTGGTGAGCGCCGCCTTTTGGTATTGGCGGGTGAGGCAGAAGAATGTGAAGACGAAGACATCAGACGATCGGCCAGATGCCGACAACTTCGCGGGCGGTAGAGCCGGCGGTGTGGAGACGAAAAGCCCCTCGGAGCTTCAAGGGCACAAAACTGTCCCGGAAATCGATTCGCGTACGAGGTCTCAGGAAGTTGACGGCGTAGGAGTAGAAGGGCCACGCGTGGATGGGGCACGTGGACAGCAAGTTCCACCGGTAGAGTTGGCATAGTGAATCAAAGACATCATGTCTCTTCCTGATCAAAAACAAGAAAAGGGAAAAAGACAAAAAAAAAAAAAAGGAAGAAAGACGCCTCGCCACAGTCATGGAAATCGTGTCTTGCTTTATTGGCTGAGATGTCTCGCTTCGGTAATTTAATGTAGGACAAGAGTGAGTTCAACACATTGCTGACGGTGGCTGTGTCTATATTTGAGGTCTCTTTGGCGTCTTTAAAGCAGAATTTCCGTCTAGTTACATAGGAGGCGCTGAATCGCGCTTCAGACGAGCCGAAAACAACACCCCGTAACGACATACTAGTATAAGACATTTCTGACCATTTTCCTGGTGGAAACTTTGTGCAAATCCGTTATCTCGCTTAATTATTCTGGTCCAAACACAGTTTCTACTCAAAGATATCTACTCCGAATATGCCGCGTTCAGTAAGACTTTCAGTGACGCCGCCCATCATCGAACGGAACCACTCATCTGAGCGCTCGTCTTCCACATCGACAATCAGCTCAGACAATGGGCTCCGCAGACCAGCACTTACTAGCCGGAGGGCTGGGCTAGGCCCCAGTCAAGTTCCATGTCAACATATCTCGAATCTCCAGTCACCCACCTCCAGTGATTCGACGTCACCGGCATTATCCCGCGAGTGCAGCGATGATGAAGATGCATTCAGGAATGAGCTTCCCCAAATCCCAAATATCAGTACGATGGGAAATGCAGTGGGCAGTAGCCGTGAGACGTCTCGAGCTCGAGAAAATTCTCCGATCACAAAACTACCATCGGGGCCCAGGAGATCTCAGTCTGGCAAGCTTCTCAACAGACTTCGGAATCACCGACGCTTGCGAACGGAGACTGCAACTATACCATCAACAAGCGCGAACACTTTCAAACTCTGGAAGTGGGAAATATTCAGTTGCGGCCTTGCCATTGGGACGCTTGGATCAATGTACGGCATCCTCTTTTGCTACGACGGCCAGCGCATACCGGACTGGGGCACCGCAATCAATCTGAGCACCTTGATAGCCTTATTGGCCACTCTACTCCGAGCGATGTTGAGCTTTGTGGTGGCAGAGATCATCGGACAGGCCAAGTGGAAGTACTTCGCCGCCGGCGGACGATTTGACGAAGACATACCGATTCGCCGGCTGATCGAGACAAGTCGGTTTAACGATGCTTGTCAGGGCTCTCTAGGTGCTATAAAGCTTTTACCAACGATCTTTCGGGACCCTGCCACTTTACTAGCAGTCATGATCATGATTGTCTCGTTAGGAACAGGTTCCTTGGTGCAACAAGCTATCCAGACACAGTCCTGTCAATTTCCGATGGACAGTGCCCATGCGTCTCTCCCAATCTCGCGAAACATCATTTTTTTCAATGCCGGAGAGGACAGTATGACTGATATCTTTAACTCTTCCAAACTGGCCGCCGCTCTTTCTTCTGCCCTCGCTCCGGACAGTGAAGAGTTAGGATCGCCCATCTCTGTGGGATGCCCTACTGGGGATTGCACTTTCCAAAATTCAATTGGCGGGGTGTATAGCACATTTGGAGTATGCGATTTATGTTCTGATACTTCATCACTGATTATTTCGTCCGATTGGACGCTAGACCGGTTTATTTGCGAAGACTTCTTCGCCAACTATACCTTGCCCAATGGATTGATGGCCCAAGCCTTGAGAGACACGACTTGTGACTCCCACATGATGTCCTCATTGACCGACCCATTTGCCGAACTGGTGGTGTCATCTGAAGAGGGACTAGACTGGGCTGGTGATCTTGTCAGCCTGGAAATGAAAGCCCTGTCACAGTGGGCCTTCACAAACGTCACCATTCTCGCGCCCAACTGGCTTCCAACAAGCCCCGAGCTTACAGGATACGTCGCCGCTACATGTACGCTGTACCCTTGTCTTCGCTCATACACCGGCTCGGTAACATCAGGGCAACTAGACGAGGCTCTCGTCAGCACGGTTCCTGCGGTCCCGGACGTGACCGCCATGTTTGAGCCAAATATCACAACTGAGGGTGTCGAAGAAGCACTACCGTTAAACTTTTCTAAATGGGACCTCATGTACAACGCAGACGTACGTTTCCAAACTATCCAGTCTCCCTGCGTCGTGAATGACACAGTCTGGACCAAGGAGAACAAATCTTCCACCCTCGACCTACAGCGCGTACTCCTCCTTCACGCTGATCCTGACCCCAGCGGGGCCCGTCGTTTCAGAGTCGAAAACACGACAGCTCCAGCAGAATGCATATATGGCATGCAGGCTATGGCGGTAGAACGGTTTTTGATGGCGAATTATTTTTTCAACGGAAGTTGCCTCATTGGAGAGTCTAATGGTGGCACCGAGAATGCTTCAATGATCTATTACTGCGGCGAGACATATGGCGAGACATATTGGCTCGAAAGTTTCTTCGACGATAACGGGACCACCGCTGCCAGTGTCATGGAGCGAGTCAAGACTTTCACGGAGCGGATGTCAAACAAGCTTCGAATGGGTCTCCTCAACAACCCCGAGGTCGTGTCTGGTCAAGTACTCCAGGCAAGTGTCTGCTCAAGGATCTACTATAGCTGGTTGACTTTCCCAGCAGTCCTCGTGGCTGTCACCAGCGGCCTACTCGCGTGGACAATGCTTCAGAGTTCGAGGCGTCGAGGTCGTCAGATGGTATGGAAGACCTCGATTCTCCCATTTCTGTTCTATGGCGAGCGATTCATTGTGCAGAATGGCGAGGACGTATCAGGCCACTCCAGCGGGTCGTCGCGCAGAGATGAGGCCAAGGAGCCGCTCATGTCTCTGGACCAGATGGAAGAGGAAGCAAGACAACGAAAAGTGCGGTTTCATGTATCTTGAATAATTTGTGGGCGTCTTTTGGCACGGAGAATAATTTCTCGTGGCAGTGTTGAACGGGTTGTATTCAGGGCGAAACCATGGCGCATTCGTTGTGGGCTTTTTTTCTGAAATCAGATCCTATGCAACACAAATATTTGGACAAGAAGCCATCGCAAAACATGCTTCAAGTCTATGCCTAAATTGCTATTCCGCCAATGCTTCGCTATGCTGCCGCAGAAGAGGTCCCCATAAATGTAGCCGGGACAACCCACCCTACATACTGTCCTCCATCTGCCTCGAGCGGGCCTTCATGAAGCCATCCCGCTCAGACTTGCCACCCCGGCTCTCGAGACCCATGCCCCGCTCCACCCACTCCACGCTCCCCATCTCCGTCAGCCGTGACAGCGCGCGGAAGAAGGCAAACGCCTCCTCGTCGTTGGCGAACAGCGCGGACCCCTTGAGCTTGTCCGCCTGCTTACCGGGGTCCTCCATTATGTCCTTCATCACCTGGCTCACCTCGTGGCCGCCGCTGCCGTCGTGGTCGGACCCCTTCAGGAGGGACTCGGCGATCTCGTCCTTGGAGGTGAACAGCTCCGTCAGGGGCTTTTCCGTGGTGAGGACGAGTTTGGCGTGGGACTCGTATACCGCGTCGATGAACGTGATGAGACGGCGCGCCAGGTCTCGCTCCCTGATGGTCATCCCCGGCACGTCGGTCACGACGAACGCGTCATACGAGCGCGTCAGCTCGATGAAGTCGGCGGCTGATTTTGGCTGTTTGATCAGCTCGTCAAATGTGAACCACGCGCAGCGGCCGCTGACACGGGGCACGAAGATTTCGCGTCCCCAGACGTGCTGGACTTCGGAGTGTGGCTCGGTGGCCTCAGGATCGCCTAGGAAGCGGAACCACTTTTCGGCGTGGTCTGCGGCGTGAGAGTCAAGGGGTGTGTGATAGACTCCAGATGGTGGTCGGGGTATCTTCCGGTAGTCTGTTGGAGAGTCAAGATTTATGACATGTAACCGGCTCTTGAGGAGGTGAATTGCGGGAATGAAAGATTCGCGCTGGATGCCGTTCTTGTACAGCTCGTCAGGATGCCTGTTCGAAGTCGTGACAAGGACCACACCATGTGACATGAGCGCCTCCAAGAGTCTGCAATTGATAGTGTCAGCCTCGTGAACTCGTAGCAGCTGTGCTTAGAGGGATCCTCACCTCCGCAGAATCATGGCGTCTGCCACGTCGGTGACCTGGAACTCGTCGAAACACAGAACATTCCCGTGCTCCGCGATATCTGCGGCAACGAAGGGCACAGCGTCTATATCATTCCCGTGCTCCATCTTCATGCGGTGCAACCGCCTGTGTACGTCCTGCATGAAGTTATGATAGTGTATTCTCGTTTTTGACCGGACGGCGCTCGGCAGGGTGTCGTAGAAGAGGTCCATCAACATGGTCTTGCCACTTCCAACATCACCGAACAGATACAGTCCTCGGGGCAGGTCCGCCGGTATGTCTTGCAGCGCAGCCTTTTTTGCCTTGCCTCCTCCGAAGAAGGAAAACAGCCCTTTTGAGGGTTTCAACGACTCGAGGGTTGGGTGGACCACCGGCCGGGCTTGGTAGTGTCTGAGCTCATTGTGCAGGTGTTGTAAACTCTGTATGATTCCTGTTTCGTCACATGTCAGTGCATGCGCCAAGTCGACAACTGTTTCGTGGGGAAATTGCCTCGCTGGTGCTCGTCGTTCTTCAGGCGGCCTTCGGCCACGCGACGATCGTATTCTTGGATAGGGCCAAAGTCGTCGTGGTTGACTGGAGGAAGTCAGCAAGCATGGCCAACACATGGCTTCCAATCTGTGGTCGAAGCGCACCATTCTCTGTCGTCGCAGTGGCCACCGAGGCTTGCCTCGTCTGGCCGGCAGTAGCGAGCGCGGGGAGGACGGCGCGTCCTGGTTGCGCTTCTGACTTTTGGATTCGTCGTGTCGCGGGTCTCTCTCCAGACCGCGAGCTCGTCCACAGCGGCCTCGTAGATATCGAGCGTTGTCTCTGGCTTCTAAAAGCGAGATATGTCCGAGGGGTCGAGGCAACTGGGCATCGTGGGGTCGTTCTGGCGGCGCATGCGCGCATTGTCGAAGAGGCGGCGAAAATGCCGCGGTTGGGGTTCTATAATATTGACTCTAAGTCTAATCGACGCGCAAAAAGCATCGCAGGCAAACAGCAAATGGCCTCGTGCGGGTATAGAGAATCAGTAAGGCGTTGAAAGGGTATGTTTGCTCAAAGAAAGTTCGCGGCCTCGGCGTTCAATTCAGAAGGAAACTGGGCTGGATCCGCGCTGACCCACCGCTCTCGGGGCTAAATGACGGATCCTAGCCCGCTGATCACGACCGACCGACAGGGGACTTTGAGCAGCCTGACGTAGGCCTGTGCAACGGCAAATCACATGCTGCGGGTTTATCTTAGCGGGATCAGTTGACAGTGACCCTTGCCCAGCTTCCGAAATCCATCCTCAGTCTTCAACGATCCGGCAATTAATCCCGGGACAAGACTCGCAAGAATATTTGACACTGCTTCAAAGTGCAGAGTACAGTTGTTCAGAATTCCAGATGGGGTTATCCCAAGGAGCCCTTGCCCAGGGTCATTGTTCCACACAAATTTGCCCCATGGGGAAAGCTGACCAGATGCAGGGTGTCCAGACCCCGCCGCCCACTTGTACCTCTCACCAATACCGCAAAGCATCCAGTGTCAGTGTCAGAGTTTCTATTATTGGTGATGCTATTTATTCTCTTCAGCAGACCCGGTGACAACTACTGTCTCCTTCTTCATCTAAAATCAATCTCTAACTCCCGATCACACTCTCAATCACGGGTGCTTCTCGAGGCTCAGCAGCCCATCCTTTACCAATAACGCCGTTTCGACCACCATGATGCAGGTGCGGTTGCCCAAGATATATGCCACTACTAAGATTGAAATTCACAAAAGTGATGGTCCACCGCCAACTTAGTAGACACCAGGCAGAAGCTTCCACTTGACATCCTCCTTGTAGCGGCCCCACTGGTCCTTGTACCGGCGGCTCATATAATAGTCGAGCGAGACAATGCCGTTTCCGATGAAGTTGTGCACGTGGAACGAGACCACGGCAGCGCCGGCGACCCATCCACCTGCTGCGAGGGCGTATCCTCCTCTCCAGAGGGTATACCCAGTGTAATTGATGTGACGGGCCCAGCTCCACAGGCCCTCTCTGCAGAGCCTGCCCTTGTGCTCCGGGTTGTCCTTGAACCTCTTACGCTGCAGCTCTGAACCCGTCTCCAGAAGGATGCCGAGAATGTACAAGACGGTGCCAACAGCGACTGGCAGCGACAGCTTGGCGCGGGTACCGGGCACGGGAACTGTCAGGGGCTTCGTTGAAAGAGCGGCGGAGGTGACGGACGTGAGCAGGAGCAGGGAGTTTGCGCTGTTGCAGAAGGTGTTGAATGCGGAGACGATGACTGCGGGTTTTGGCTGGAATTCCTCTTGCGATATGTATGTGACCCAGAAGATCTGCTTCGCCGCAGATCCGACAGCCATTCCGAGCAAGATAAGACGTTCCAGAGGGAGGCCGAGCTGATCGATTATCTTGAAGCCCGTTCGAGTAACCACGGCTGCGCTGAGAGGAATCGTTGATATGCCGAGCTTGGCAAGGAACCCCGTCCCGAGGCCATGGGCGAGGATGCGATACTGGAGCAGCGGGTCGAGCGCGCGCAACCCGATAAAGGTCGAGGTGCCAAGAGGACTCGGTCGCTTGACACCTCTGGCGATGAGGTCGGCCTTAGGCCTGTACGGTGGTGGTGATCCAGGCATCGTGTACTGCTCGAGGCGTCATGTGGCCGGAGAGAGTATGTACAGTAAAAGAAATGCGCAAGTTCAACCCAAGTAGTAGAGAACAAAAGGAGATCGCCGTCTATGATGCGTCAAGTGAGACAAATCATCAATTTGTATGAAAGCGGACGCTAAACTTGTCGGGCTGTCTGAGCTCAGACTGAGCCTCGACAATCAGACCACATGTGAGAGCGCAGCTGAGTCGCAGATTCCGCCCCTCCATTCCTTCCGCACCAACCCCCACCAGGAGACTCCCAGTCCGGCCGTTTCCTCTTCCCTGCTGGCGGGACATCGAACTCCAGGAAATAGTCACCCCGTGGGGCTTGGTACCCACGCAGAAGATGAACACCTGATGATGGGGTTGGTTACCCGGCTTCCTTTCGTGATGGATGATCGTGGCACCACCGGCCCCGACCTGTCATTTCGCCTAGGCCAAGACTATGCGGCCCCGCCCGCGATTCCTGAGGCCCGGCTCACGATTATTTCTGGCACTTCTGATTCGGGTGGAGGGACCATTCTGACCCGAAGTTGTGGTTCCTACCGTCTGCCAAAAGGGCTGAAAACAGAACCGAATTGGCGACTCTGTAAACGGAGTCTCCTTAGGCTGGATCCGTCGCAGTGGAAGCTCTGAACGTTGTTTCAGCTTGCGTCATGACGCTGGCACACTCCGTATTGGACTTCGCGTTGAGTATAAATCCACAAGATGGGAATGGATGTTGCCTGCTGAAGTCTGGGCTTTTTGGTGGAAGGAGTTCATATATCCATAACCGGACCTACCTTATACAGAAGCAGGGCAAGCCATCCAAGTACCTGGGTACATGTTCTAGCACGCGACGGTGCCTCGGCACCTGGACTGGAGCCGTTCGGTGCCGAGATCGGCGGATAAGGAGCTCGTTTCAGGATGTTGCGTCATTGGCTGCCTGCCGACTGACCTGCGCCTGACTGGTGACGGTCAGATAGGAGATTACCCCAAGTGACCGTTGCCTCGTGAGCAGAAAGCGCTATCTCTTCCCATCAACACATCATTCCAAACATCCACTATGAGACTCAGCACATCCTCTCTCGTCGCTCTGCTGGCGCCGGCCGTCACTTCTCGCTTCATCGAGCGAACTGAGGGCAATAACGTACAGTTGTACCCCCAGGGGGTGTACGAGGAGTCCAGCGAGAAGTTCCTGGTCGAACTGGCGCCTGGCGACACCAAGTGGATTACAGAGGAGGAGAAATGGGAGCTCCGACGTGTAAGTCCTCGCGCCGCATCCTTTTCCCAACATTCAGCCCAGGCCTGGCTTGTATACTGATGACCACACGATACACAGAATGGCCAACAGTTCATGGACATCACCGAGACCCGAGACCTCGGCGCATCCCGGACCCACGCCCTCGCCAACGTAGTCTTCCCAGCCAAGGCCTCGTTCCAGGATAAGGTCAAGCCGCTGCTCAAGAACCTCTCCAAGACTGAGATGCACGAGAACCTCGAGAAGTTCTCCAGCTTCCACACCCGCTACTACAAGTCCGACTACGGGAAGCAATCCTCCGAGTGGCTGCTGAAGCAGATCAAGGACATCATCAAAGAGTCTGGCGCAGATAATGTCTACGCCGAGGCGTTCCCACACTCGTGGCAGCAGAGCTCTATAATCGCGACCATCCCCGGCCAGACGAACTCCACCGTCGTTGTTGGCGCCCACCAGGACTCCATCAACCTGTGGCTGCCCTCGATCCTTGCTGCGCCCGGCGCGGACGACGACGGAAGCGGTACCGTTACAATCCTCGAAGCTTTCCGCGTCCTCCTGAGCTCCGAAGCCGTCAAGAAGGGCAAGCTGGAGAACACCATCGAGTTCCACTGGTATTCGGCCGAGGAGGGCGGTCTGCTGGGAAGCCAGGCAATCTTCTCCGAGTACGAGAAGCAAGGCCGCGATGTCAAGGCCATGCTGCAGCAGGACATGACCGGATACGTCGAGAAGACCATCAAGGCCGGAAAGCCCGAGAGCGTCGGCGTCATCGTTGACTACGTCGACCCGAAGCTGACCGAGTTCATCAAGAAGATCGTCGTCGAGTACTGCGATATCCCCTTCGTCGAGACCAAGTGCGGCTACGCCTGCTCGGACCACGCTTCTGCCTCTAAAGCCGGCTATCCATCCGCATTTGTCATCGAGTCTGCCTTCGAGGACAGCGACGACCACATCCACTCCACCGACGACAACATCAAGTACCTGTCGTTTGACCACATGCTTCAGCATGCTCGCATGACTCTTGCTTTTGCTGTATGTGTTTGCGCTCTTACCCCTCTTTCGGACGCACTGCTAATTTTGGTTGCTGTAGTACGAACTCGGTTTCACCAACTTTGCTAAGCTCAAGAGCGGTAACGCCGGTACCGAGGACGAGTTGTAAAGACGTTGTGTTTACATTCTCGGTCTAGATTCGGGTAGAATACACCGAAGAATTTCTGGTTTGGGGCGCCAGAGCCAGATAGATTGAGAGCGGGCAGATCAGGATAAAGTGCCGCAGTGTATGAATTGCGTCGGCAGAGGAGGGCTCGCAGGCGTTCATATCAAGACTGCTACACAGCCATTTCTTTATACTTACTCGACTTTGGAATTTTGAGGACCAGCGCTATGTAATTCCCTCATGAATTGACTTCTGCATCGAGATTCTGAGCGGCATGTTCATGCCACGCTCAAGATCTGTCGTGGCTCCATAAGGAAATCCGTGATCCATCAGTATGGCAGTTGACTAGTCAGCAAGTCGTAGACATCGTTCGCAGATCCGCTCCCGAAAGCCTCAAATATAAAATCACCAGAGAACTCGTCACCGAAATTGGGTGTTCCGGTGAGGCCTGGGCCATTATTCGGACTCCAGTCCACGTCCGAGAAAGCCACGTGATGCCCATAAGCTGGGATACCTTGAGCAGACTGGCCATTGTCACAACCGGATATGCTTGTGCTGCAGTCTGCCTGCCTCGAGCCCTGCGCTATTGTCACACCTGAGCTCGTGCTGAACTTTGCCAACATCTTCTCCAGCCCAAACGCTATATGGTGCAGGACATGCCGGTCGGAAGTCACCGACGTCTTGAGCAACGAGACCACGCGCCCCAGCAGATCGGTGACATAGCCCGCCTCGATACTCAGCCCCATGACGCGGCTCCACATGGTCGTCCCCTTCATCAGGAACGCAGACGCGAACGCGATCATGGTGTGCACGTACAGCGGCGTCCCAACTAGCGCCCTCCGCATGTCCTCCTCCTCGAGCACGAACGTGAGGATGCTCGCCGCCGCCGAGATGGCCAGGCTCACGAACTCCTTGCGCTGCGTCGACAGCTGCCCGCCGGCGCCGCCGGACAGGCTCACGCCGCGGATCGCGAGCGAGTTGAGCTGCAGCTTGGCGAAGTACGAGTACAGTATGATGCCCTTGGGCGGGAACGACCCGATGAAGGGGTTGTCCTCCTGGCGCGCGTGCCACAGCATCCGCCAGCGGTCGATCTCGCCGTTGAAGGCGCGCAGGTCGTCAAAGTCGCCGCCGCCGCCGGACTCGTCAGAGAGCATCGCGCTCGCCGTGTTCTCTGGGGCCAGGCCCTTGGTGCTCCCCTCGATGAATCGGTCGTATATCCGCGTCAGGATCTGCATCAGGGCGACCTGCGAGAGGATCCGTCGGTCGAGGGCGTCGGCGAAGGGCGACTGCAGGAACAGCTCGTGGTCTCGGATCTGGAGGGACTCGGCGATCATGGGTGGGCGGCCGTAGGCTATGCTGAAGTGTTTGTCGCAGACGTAGAGCATGTACCAGAGCCTGGCCCGGAGGAAGTGTTCGCGGTCGCCTTCCATCGCGCGGGAGAAGGACTGGTGGATGTTGAGTTCTGTGGCTATGCGGATGGCGTGGCCGGAGAGCTTCCACGATACTGAAGAGACTGGTCAACGAATCTGTACAATGAGTGACTGAACGCCTATCGCTGCTCACCTTCTGATAGCCAGAATGCGGCAATGCAGAGGGCTCGCACATCGTCGACGCTGTGGTATCGGCTAAACATTGAGCTCGATATGAGAAATAGGAACTCTTTGTAGCATTTGTCAAAGGTTTCAGCGCTTGTTGGGATATGGAGCGCCGTCACTGTCAGGATCGTAGCTGTGAGCAGCTCCGACGATTCCCTTACTGACTTGAAATCCGGATGGGTCTGCTCAAGGCCAACCCAGAGGTAGTGATTTAGGGATGTGTGGAAGCTGTTCGATTTCTGTTCAGCGACACACAATACATTCTGTTTGAGTACTGACTAAAATCATTTTGTGTACCTTGTGTAAAGACTTTCCGCTTCGTAAAGTGATATGATACCTCTCGATATGAGGTCTTGCACTTGGCCTCGCTCAGTCGCGGGACGTACGGTTTTGGCCTTATTAGACCTTAGGTTCCTCAGTCGCGTTACTTCGTAAAGGCTACCCATTGGCTCCTCTACCGTGACTGAATTACCATTGTGCTCAGCATTCCCATTTGCTTCAGGGGAGTTTTCTCTCGTCATCGCCATGCGTAGATTGAACTCTCTCATGGACAAGGCCTCTCCCGCAGTCATTGCCGCGGTTGAGGAACTTGCGTGGTGTGAGGTCGACCCGGGATGTTGCATCTTCTGCCCTGCCAAGGCGTCCAGTGATGTTTTTATTTGCCTGATGTCTTCTCGAATTAAACTGACATCGTGGCCGCAGTTGCATTCTAGGTTGGCAGCTGGGCGCGGCCACTCGCTGCTTGAAGCCTGAGGAACTACGAGTCGATCAAAGATACAGTCTGTGCCTCTCCGCCGGCAATTTCTGCATTTGTGGCCTCCAAAGGGCAGTTCACATTTCATCTTCTGTTTCTTGCATTCCGAACCTGGGTTGGCGTCAACATCATTGCTCGCTGATCCGCCCCAAGAAGTCGAAAAAGGAATTTATCACTTACATGCCCTCGGCTTTCGGCCCGGACCACTGATTTTTCGAGAGTTGCGCATTTCATTCTCCATGGCATGGACTGCATTGGCATTGTGCGACGACCTGGCGGGAAATCGGAATTTCAATCTCGATGTTAGACTTATGGAAGACCATGTTCAAAGCCCAACCGGCAAATCGGCTTTTAAAAGCCGAAGGAGCGTTGGTGTTTCCCCGCGCGAACATTCCCATGGTTCCGCCGTTCACGCTCGCCTGGGTGGGGTGCACCATGGGAATCTTTTGTGGAGAACGAGGAGAGTCTGCTTGACCACGCAAAGCAGTCTAAGTAAAGTGAGGCAATCGAGTAAAAAGAACAAACCCGTTTTTAAGACATATAATGGGAATACGCAAGGAAGGTCTCATGTTTGGTTCCCAAAAAGAAGAGTTGAACATCAACCGTTACAAACGTGAAAATTAGTACCAAGAGCTATTTTCTCTTATAATGGCCGCTCTGGCTTCCACGGATCTAGATAGGGTCCAATTTCTCATGTCTAGTATCTGGTTAATCTGCCAGAGATGGTACCTCCAGTCGGTCTACCAGCGGTAGGGTGTTCGTTATGGTGAGAAATCACTTGATGCTTATACTGGTCCTCAGCGCCTTCGAGGTTGGATCCCAGCAGCTCAAGCTCGTCAACCATCCTATTGTCTCTTTTCAGAATGAAGGACAGAATTAATACCGAAACCAAAGTGACAACGCTCAAGCCCAAATTGACACTCCAAGCTGATGCATCCAAAATTAGTCAGTTTGACGGTTGCTACCAATGCAGACTGACGATGCTTACCAGTGGTGTACCTCGGGCCATCACTATCCGGATACAAATATGGAGTCCAAACCAGGGCCAAGTTTCCAATCGAGTTGCTTATGGCGAGACTGATTGCACGCTTCTTCTGAGGCCGTGCGGCAATGTTCGCAACCCAAGCGTTGGATATTTGGAAACCTCCATAGGTCCCTGGAAGCATGAGGAACAAAGCGAAGTATCGAGCGCCTGTATTTGTTGTCGCAAGTGTTATTATGATGCCGCAAATGGCGACTAGCGTCGGATACACAATGTACGGCGAGCGTCTGCTAGTTTTGTCGCTGTGCCAGGTGTTGAACAGGCTGAACAGGGCCGTAAACAAGTACGGCTTTGGATGTGCATGAGTCAGTACGCGAAGTACATACCAAATGAAGTGTGAATTTGGGGCTCACAGGTGCAGTTAGCAAAAGCGTATTGATATTGCTGTATCCAAAGTCTTTAACCAACGTAGGCAAAAAGTTGGTAAGAGAGGCCACCGCCTGAAGGCACATCTGATTGAGGACGCAAAGCCAGACACGATGGTCTTTGGCTGCCATCTTCAACGAGTCAAAGGTCCGTATCTCTGACTCTTCCTCGCCAGCGTCTTCGATGAGTCGGACAACGCCCAAAGCTTTCTCTTCCTCGGAGAGCCATTTCGTAGTTGCTGGCCAGTCCGGGATAATAAACGTGGTAGCCATCGCACAGACGACAGTAGCCGCTCCTTCGATGATAAAAAGCCATCGCCTTCACACCTGTTAACCACCTGCTATGGATCCTGAAATGATTTATTCGAAGATATGACAGACGGGGATCCGTGAAAATAGAAAGATGTGCTTACCAGCTGGGGATTCTGTTGCTCTCGAAGGCCGCGGCGATACCGGCCGCGAAGAGGCCCCCAAAAGCACCGCTAATCATGGCAGCGCAGAAGAAGAGCCCCAGTCGAAAGCCAAGTTCTGACCTCGTATACCAGCCTGAGAACAGAAAAGCAACACCGGCGAAAAATGGTGCCTCGGCAATTCCTAGAAAGAAGCGGCATGCTGCGATTCCCGCGAAATTTTGGACAGCCCCTGAGCATCCGCTGACGGACCCCCATACCACCATTACGGTTGGAAGATAAATACTAGGTCTGATCAGACCCAATATCATGTTGCTCGGGACTAGTAGAAATTAGAATAAAGCATCGACCGGTATCAGTGCTAAAGGACTTTTATGCTCTGCTGACCTTGCATTAGGATATATCCGATAAACGTGAGACTTAGCACGACGTTGTATTCTATACCAGCCAGACCGATGTCTTCGGAGATACCTTGGACCTTAGCTTGTGGAAGCGCATTGCGATCGATATAATTGAGTATGTACATAAGGCTCTGCTCACTCAGGTGTAAATAATAACACTTTAATAGCGGCTTCACGACAATGCTCAGACAGAGGTGCGTTACTAACGAGAATAGGGAGAAGGCGGAGGTCGATTTTTTTTTCAGAACCTTTTCCCTGGCAGCTCGCTCCTCTGGTGACCATGAGGCCACGATCGTCTGGCAATCCAGAGTTGTTCCAACATTGGTTGCATCTCGAGGCGGTGTCATTGTTGCGAATATGAGACCAAAATCAATTTTCTGGTCTGCAAACGTTAGTTCAATACAGGGCTAGACTTTCTTGAGGGACAGAACGCGACATTTGGCGCTGCCTCCAGCTTATTATATTCCATTGTCCCCGCCCAAACAAACCCATTTACCCGTTCCCCAATGCCCTATACCTGGGCCATCATTGCTGACTGTCAGATGATTCCTCTCGCTTCCGCCGCCAACCTGTCTCATTATCCTTCGAAACGCTCATTACCTGTACCCCTCACTACTGATCCCCATATTGCTATGAACATCCCCTTACTAAGTCCGATCAGTTGTATTGGCACCTGAAAATGTAGTTTCCGATTTCCCGGTGCATTCTCCGGACTTGTGCTCACAGCCATGCATGGAGGACGTTGCAGACTTGCATCATTCCTGCATGTAAGACCAGTCTGAAATTCCAAGTGGTTGGTTTCCCCAACAAGTGACATGTAGGAATGGGGCCATCGCAGCCAGCATTCGGCGGATCGCACTGATTTGGTGCTCTGGAGGCAATGAGCTCCCTGCGCAGATAAGAACTCATATCCGTCGATTTGCAGATGCGATCCGACTGATCACGGTCTTTGAAATGCTTGTTATAAACCATCTCCCTTCCTTGATCACTACTCCAACCAAGTGTGGTCTGTTATACCTCGGGATATAAAGCGCGTGTTGCTTCAACCTCTCATTATCAACAACTTGAAAGCGTCCATCTTCTGGTGTACACCACCATCAACCACATCATCCCACTCACCCAAAATGACCAGCCTTTCGACCAAGCTCGCCGAGCTGGAGGCCGCGGGCAGGCCTATCCAAGTCGGTCTCATCGGCGCTGGCAAATTTGGCTCGATGTTCATCGCGCAGTCTCACAGGACGGTCGGGATGAGACTGGCTGGTATCGCGGACTTGTCCTCCGATAGGGCCTTTGCGGCGCTGAAGCGGACCAATTATCCGGCTGAAAAATATGATACCACTGTCAATGCGTCCATATCCGAGGGAATCCATTCGGGAAAGACGATAGTCACGACAGACTCCTCTACTCTCATTGCCACGCCGGAGATTGATGTGATCCTCGAGGTGACTGGAAACCCAGCCGCTGGTATCAAGCACGCACTTCTTGTGAGCCTCCACCAACACATTCTTGCTCCGAGCACCTCCATCGGAATTTCTGGCTTACCAAACCCTGGCTAGTGCTGCGAAAATAAGAAACACATAGTCATGATTAATGTCGAGGCCGACGTACTTGCCGGTCCTCTGCTCGCTCGCAAAGCGAAGGAGGCGGGCATCATCTACAGCATGGCCTACGGCGACCAACCTGCCCTTATCGCCGAGATGGTTGACTGGGCTCGAACAGCTGGATTGTAAGTGGGAATAGCGGGTGATCCCTGTTCTCATTGCAAAGGCTTTGACCGGGTAGACTAATCGGACACTAGCGATGTCGTCTGCGCTGGCAAAGGAACGAAACACCTTCCTCAATATCACTACTCAAACCCGGATACAGTCTGGGACCACTATGGCTTTACAAAAGAACAGCTCGCCTCCGGCGACTTCAATCCTCAAATGTTCAATAGTTTCCTTGACGGCACCAAATCCGCACTAGAGATGGCCGCCGTTGCCAACGGGTGCGACCTGACTTCCCCATCCGGCCTCAAGTTCCCGCCCTGCGGGAAGCACGATCTTCCCGAGGTGCTCAAGCCCCAGAGCGACGGCGGCCAACTCTCGGAAAAAGGAACCGTGGAGGTGGTTTCCTGCATGGAAAAGGACGGCCGTTGGGTATTTGACGACTTGAGGTGGGGAGTGTACGTTGTCATCGAGGCAGCGTCGCAGTACCAGCGGGACTGCTTCCGGCAGTATGGGCTCAAGACAGACAGTAGCGGCAAGTACGCTGCCCAGTACAAGCCATATCACCTGATCGGGCTGGAGCTGGGCATCTCGGTGGCTACGATCATGTGCCGCGGTGAGCCCACCGGGCAGACGAAGACCTGGGCTGGCGACGTCGTGGCGACTGCAAAGCGCGATCTCAAGGCAGGGGAGAAGCTTGACGGCGAGGGAGGTTTCACCGTCTACGGGAAGCTGATGAAGGCGGAGGACTCGGTCGCAATCTCGGGGCTGCCGATCGGGCTTGCGCATGGCTTCGTCCTGAAGCACGACATTAGGAAGGACCAGGGACTCAGTTGGGATGATATCGAATACGAAGGTCAAAGCTCTCAGGCTGTGGCTGTGAGGAGGGATATGGAGGCCATATTCAAGATCGATTTCGAGAGAAGGAAAGCCGGGGCTATAAATGGGGCACGCTAGGACTCAGAGGACCGATAATCATTAGATAGGTGCTCTCTATTCAGATAAAACCACAATGGGTGCAACACGAAATTCTTCTAAAATTCTGCAGCCCCTCCTAGATTGATAGGTGACATTGTAGATAGACGATCAACTAGGAGTATTTCAAAAGCTATTCTCTAAACCCTAGAGTCATACTGAAGAGAAGTAATGTATCGACGTTAATCTATACCGAAAAGACAAACTCCATCGTGCAACTAAATTTCTATCTCTTGTCTTAGCAGCGCAGGTACAAGCTGGCTTTTCGATGCCACGAGGGCAGCGATCTGAGCCAGTGACTTTGGGCTCAGAATCTCGAAAACCGAGAGCTCACTCTTGAGCTCACGGAAGACATAATTGCGGATTTCAACCGCCTTGAAGGAATCGACTGTGTCAAGCGGATTAGCCGTTTTGAACGAGCAAGCATTGAACAAGTCATATCAAAGCAATGGACTAGACTTACCTCCAACCTCAAAAAGAGGCCTGTCGAGACTGATATCAGTGGGTTGTACACCCATCGAAGGTCCCAGCACTAGAAGTTTCGCTTGTTAGTGACGTGCTCCTTTATGTCACACAGTGAGATGGAGGTGCATCTCGAGATTCTTACTTGTAACAAAGCTCTCCTGGACAATGTTGATTGCATCGTTCGCGGAGCTCACTGCCCCAAGCTGTTCGGCTGCACTCGGACCTTTGTTTGTAGCCTCATCCTCGTCCTCTTGGGCTTTGAGGCTGCTCTCAAGGCGGTGGAGAAACTTGCGATCCACCGTCCACTGGTCTTTCGCAGGCAAAGCGTTCGTCATACCGTACACGAACTGAGGCGGTATATCAAGACCAGATGCACGTGCGTTTTTGCCTGACCCACCATCACGGCGTCGGCTCTCCCGCATGCAAGCCAGCAGCGCAATGTCCAACTCGTCCAGTGTGGTGCTAACGCTGGCCATATGACCGAATCTCTCCAGATAGCCACCATCCTGAAGACTGGCGCCGTTGATGTCGTGGTCGGAGTCGAGCACCAGCCCGACGTTCAGGGAGTTGGCGGGCAAGCCCAGGCTGCGACGATAATGCGCCAGGCCGTCCATCCAGGCGTTGCCGGCGGCGTAATTGGCCTGCGACACGTTCCCGATGATGCTCACAATACTCGAAAGCATGATGAAGAAGTCCACACCGCCGGGTTCCGGCATCAGCTTGTGCAGGTACCACGTGCCCGCCACCTTGGGCTCGAAGGCCGTCTGCCACTGCTGGTACGTCATGTTCTCGAACACGCTGTCCGCCAGGACCATGGCGCACTGGACGACGCCCCTGACCGCCCGCGCTGGTGACGCCGCCGCGAGCGAGTCGAAGACAGCCTGGACGTCCTGCTCTCGCGTCACGTCGCACCGGAACACATCGACCTGGCAGCCCGCGGCGGACAGCTCGGCCAGGGCGCCAGCGTACTTGTCCTTGTTCTTGCTCCCGGACCGCGAGAGTAACACGATGTGTTTTGCGCCGTGCTGCACCATCCGCAGCGCTATCCGCATTCCGAGGGAGCCTAGTCCGCCGGCGAGGATATACGTGCCGTTTGCGTACAGTTGCAGCGGCAGCGGCTTTGGTGCCACGGTCGGCACCACCGCGTCTGGATCGTACGTTATGGCCAGGATG
This sequence comes from Diaporthe sp. HANT25, assembly GCA_013435955.1. NCBI lineage: Eukaryota > Fungi > Ascomycota > Sordariomycetes > Diaporthales > Diaporthaceae > Diaporthe > Diaporthe sp. HANT25. The sequence goes on along the minus strand of JACBFG010000040.1, from coordinate 331,599 downwards.
CCTGCTTTTTGTTTCGGCTTCAGAAGCAGGGCTGTAATGTTCTCGATTTCTGAGATGGACAAAATCGTGGTCATGGGCGACTTGGAAATTTCTTCGGCCTCTATTACGGCCATGTCCAACAACTCGGGAGAACGAAGCAGGAGAGCGTTGAGCTTCTGTGACTGCCGTCCTTCTTTCCACAGGCTTGCCGGGTCCAGGAGGGTCAGGCTTCCACTACCTCCCGGCGCGAAAGTGATTGATGACGACGCGGACTCCTTGCCAGAAAGGACAACGGTCCGGCCAAATTCTGCCGTCCATGAAGGTGTGTCCTTCCTGCTGGCAAACGCATGGCTGGATGTAATCACAACATCGACACCCAACCCTCCGGTCTTTGCCAGGACATACGAGCTCAAGTCACCGCCGCGCGGGTCAACAATGCTGTCCTTATCCACACCGCATTTTTCGATGAGCCATTTCTGGTCGAATAGACTTGTTGCAGACGTCAAGACATTTACACGACGACGCAGCGCCAGTCGCACGAGTGCCTGGCTTAGTGGTTCGATGCCGTTGTCCACGAAGAGTGACTCCCCGCTCCTGAGCCTCACGACTTCTTCCAGGATGTATGCCGCCGTCAGGTATAGCGAGGCCGCAGCAGCCGCCACCGGAGAGGCCGAAGCACCGGATAGCTTGTGAACCCAGGAGCTGTGCTGCCTGACGTGGCTGCGGAGGCCGGGGGCGGTGTTGAGGACAATCACGCGGTCGCCCACGGCCAGGTTCGAAACCCGGGCACCGACCTGGGTAATCGTGCCCGTGGCGTGCGCAGAGAGGAGATCAAGTCCTTCCAGTTGCGAGCCGGCATCGAAAGAGCTCGATGCGCTGGTGACGCTGACCTCGATATGCTCGGGCTCAAGTGCGGGAAGCGCCGAGTCTGATTGTCGTGCCCATACAGGACTACGACCGAGAGGTGCGTTGAGAACGATGGGCCCATCGGCGATAGCAGTGCTCAATGGCTGCCCAATCGGTGGTGCGATGCCCAGCGCTGTAGCTCTCTCGAGATCAAGGACAGGCTCCGGGATGGATCGGGGAATTAACAGATGCCCATCAATCTCTGCAAACTCGCGTTCCTTTTCCTCATCTTGCACGCTACCATCAACACTGGTTTTCCAGGAGTTCGTGATGAGTTTAGCGAGATCCTCATAGTCGTTGTTGCCAGCAAGGGTATAAGACGCATTTGATAAGTCGAGATGTGTCAAGGCAAGGAATGGCATCTCGTTCCGCAGCACGCGCAAGAGACCGGCCGTGGGAGCTGCGAGCAACCCGTCTTCACTCGGCTGGATCATTTGCCCGCCACGAGTGACCCAGAAGATGTTCGTGGCATTGTTGATCAGGTGCTTGAAGGCTGAAAACTCTTCGGCACTCCAAGCACCCACGAATCCAGCCGACGCAAGGTCCAACAGGGATATGATATAATTGGGTCTGTTGGCGGATTCCTGGCGGTAGTCTTCGATGGAGAATCGCTGCGATGTCATACCAATTTTTTGCAGGTGCGTCTCCAATTTCTCGGCCAGCGTCAACAGGGGGCTTGCACCGTTGACGCTTTGCGAGGGAAGAACTATGGCAACACCAGTGCTTGATAGCCCTTGGAGGTCCGCAGTGTTGGTCTTCGACGCAACATTGAGCGTGAGACCGCGCTTCAACGGTAGACTACATGTGACCAGGTCATTGTCACTCGGCGATGTTAGTTCCGAGGGTTGGTCACCCAAGGCCAGGATACGTCCTCGGGACGACAGCCTGGGAACCAGGAGGGAAGTGACCTTTTCAGCAGACCAATAGGACGTGCTGGAGATAATCAGGTCATAGAACTTCCCCTCAACCGGCCCGGAATCCTCGTCCCAGATTTCATAATGGACGTGGGCCTTTGCCAATGGAGCGGATGCTTCAAGCGTGGTGCGCCAGAGCTCCAGGCTGGCGTCTGTCTTCTCAGTGACAGTGAGTCGAGATATGCCACGATAGGGAGTGTCCCCGCCGGGTAGGAACTCGGAAAACTGAGCGACTAATCCCGTTTCCAGGCTGTTTCCGACAACGAGCAGACTAAGGTTCGGTGTTTTGTGGCATTCCAGTTCCAGCCAGTCGTGAAGGCCTGTAACCTGTCCGACGGTATTGTCCGTGCCGTCCGCAGCTGTCAACACGACCGCCTCAGGATCCAGCTTCCAGCACAAGCGGGTAGATCTCTTCTCAACAGCTTCGCTCTCGCCTTCGTTTACTCCTTCGACGGAGTCACCAGCGCCGGAGGTGACCTGCTTCATGACAAGACCATCGACGATGACTTTGGGCTCGCCCCATGTCTCATCCGTAACCACCAAGTTGGCGGTCACTTGGCCGCTACTCGGAGCGTCACCACGCGTGGCGTACCCATGGTATAGGGTGCCCTCGTCGTGAGGCTGATTGTTTGCGACATACAGGCTTTTGAGCTGGTAGGGCACTGCTGCTTCGGCCATGGACGATCCCGATTGAATCGTAGCGACCATGAGATGAAATATGGAATCGAGCGTCGCCGGATGAATAACGTGTGGATACTCAAAACCGAACGGCATCACACCGGCCGTGTCCGGAACTTTCTGTAATGTGTCTTAGTACGAGTTTGAAATTGGAGCCTGTATATCGAGCCCTCCGCAGAGGATGGCCTGATCCACTTACCACGGTTCCGTAGCACCCATTGCCATCGATGGGCTTGTACAAGGTTGTCAGGTTTTGGAATGTATCGCCGTACTCCATGCCCACGTCCGTGAGGTCATTGTACAACTTTGACACGTCGACCTCTCTAGATGGCAGTGCTGTCATTGCCTTGTAGGCCTGTTTCCGGCACTCCCAGTCAAAGGCACTGACGTCCCGGCCAACGAGGATATCATTTTCGTCCTTATCCTGGTCGTTATCTCCTCGGGCCTCGTACACGATGTCAAATTCACCAAAGCAATGTTTGATCCAAGGCCCTGTCCCTTCATTCGAGAACACAGTGAAGCTGTACAGCCCCGTGTGCCGACTCGGTATCTTGACACTCAGAAGAGTCTCGAGACCACCTTCAGAAGGTATCACCATACCGCGCTCAAAGGAGACATCGCGGAATTCGATCCCGAGTATCTTGCCGTCCGGGTTGTCCCTGACGGCAATCTGCTGCGCCGCCTCGACGGCCATTATAAGCATGCCGGCTCCCGGGTACAAAGTCGTCCCCGTGATGACGTGGTCCTCGACCCAGGGGTTCTCGGAGACATGCAGATAATTCTTCCACTGGGGCTCGAAGGGGTTCTGATTCTCGACGGGGACGCCCAGGAGGTCCGTCCGGGGAAGCTTGCGGAGCCTCTCGGATTGCATGGCCCGCGTCTCATGCCAGTAGCTCTTCTCGTGGTTCCATGAGTAGCTGGGTAGCACATGTGGGATAGGTTTGGCTTTCTCATGGGCGTCTTCTTCCCGGTTCACCTTTGCAAGGGTGACGTCGATGCCGTTCGCCCAGAGCAGACCCGCTGCCTTGAGAGCTGATTCCACCGCGTCTTCTTTGCGAACAAGAACGGACGTGTATGGCATTTCTCTGGGAAGCTTGGCGTCAACAGCCTCCATGATCTGCGTCAGGGGTGCCTTGAGCGCTGAGTGTGGGCCGACTTCTACCAATGCGCTCCTCTCGAAAGGGCTTCTTCTTCCGGGCTTGGCCGAGTACGTCAAGAGACTGGTCGTAGCTTGTGAGAATTTCACCGGCTGGCACATGTTTCGGATCCAGTACGATGGGACAATCTCCTTCGGTTCGATAACTCCGCCCGTCACAGATGAAAACATCAGGGTGTCAGTCTGCTTGGGAGGAGAAAAGCCGGACGATTCCATGGCTTCGAGGCACCCATCCGCGACATCGCGCATATGGGCCGAATGGTATGCTGTGGAGACCTTGAGTCGACGCGCAAACTTACCGTCGTCGGATATGGTTTTCTCTAGGGCTGCGACCACCTCGCTGTCGCCCGAGAGGGTGACGCTCTTGGGACTGTTGATGCACGCAGCTACGACACGGCCTTCGGCGCCCGCCCGCTGGAGAACTTGTGCTGCTTCCTCTTCGGAAATCCCGGCTGCCATCATGGCACCCCTGCGAGGACCTTGCGCGACCTTGAGCGAGTATATACCACGGAAGTATGCAACTTTGATCGCATCCTCGTGACTAACGATCCCAGCCGCATAGGCAGCAGCTGTGTAGCAGAAGACATCATGTGTTAGTTTTCTGATGTGCAATCTGAGGGAAAATTGGGCCTTACCGATTTCACCACTGGAGTGTCCCACTACCGCTTTGGGCACAATGCCCCAATCTCGAAGCAAGTCAGTCAACCCGACCTGAACGGCGGTACAGACAGGCTGGCTGTATTCGGGGGAATTGATGTTCGTGTCGTTGACAGGATTCGAAATCTCTTCCAGCAAGTCAAAGGAGCACCCCAGTGCACGAAGTTGGGCAGCGCTTCTCTCCATGCTAGCTGCAAAGACTGGAAATGTGCTCAATAGCTCTTTGCCCATACCTGCCCATTGGGCACCCTGACCGGTCAGAACAAACACGACCCCATTTTTGCTGCTGGGTCCGCGCTTGAACTTTCGAGGGCCTTGCTCGAGCTTTTCGTGGAGATCCGGCCATGAGCTGGCGACGGCGAAGGACCGGTGGTCGAAGACAGACCGCTTGTGGGCGAGAGTATAAGCTAGGTCGATGAGTTTTTGGTCTTCCAAAACTCCACTGCTGGCGAACTGCTTTTGAGCGTCAATGGTCCTTTCGAGGGACTTCTGTTCACGAGCGCTATACACCAGAAGTCTCTTGCCCTTGACTGTCTGACTGGTTCCATTGGTGCCATTGACACCATTTGTCCCGTTAGAAGTGTGGTGGTTTCCATTGACGCTGTGCGCCACGCCATTGACGCCGTTGGCACCATTGGCGATGTGGTCCTTGCCATTTGGTTCATTGTGGCTCGAGGAGGTCTTGGCAATTGTTCCGTGTGCTGCTTGGATGTTGTGCTCCTTTAAGAAGTGGTACGCATCGTCCAGGATAACGTGTGCGTTCGCTCCACCAAACCCAAAGGAGTTGACGCTGATACGCCGCAACCCCTGTGTGGGCCAGGGCATCAATGTGCGCGGCAAGGCGAGATTCCAGTCCTCAAAGCGCAATTTGGGATTGATAGTTTCGACGCCATAGGTCGGCAGGATTTGACCGTGCTCCAGCGACAAGATGGCCCGGAATACGCCTGCAAGGCCGGCGCAGCCCTCGGTGTGGCCCACGCTCGGTTTGATACTTCCGACGTAAACTGGCCGATCTTTGCTGGCATTGGCGCCGAACGTTGAAGCGATGGCGCTCAACTCGATCGGGTCCTATGTTTACAATGATTAAGTTAGCAATTCTGAGCGAAGTTCTTAGCGCCCGCGATTATTTATGCTTACACCGACCGGGGTTCCAGTGCCGTGGAGCTCAACGTATTGTGTATCACATAACGGCAGGCCGGCCTGCTGATATGCCAAACGTACGAGACTCGCCTGAGCATCCGAGCTCGGCACTAAGGAAAGGCTGTGTCAGTCTCTCGCGTTTTAGAAGCGGGCTTCCCTTCATACGTACTAGTTACGCTAGGCGTCTTTCCATCTACATTGATGGCAGAGCCGCGAATGACAGCACGAATAACGTCTCCGTCATTCACCGCATCCGAGAGCCTCTTCACAATGAGACAGCCGATTCCCTCTCCGCGACCGTACCCATTTGCGCGATTGTCGAAACTGTGCGAGGTTCCGTCTGGACTCAGCATGTGCATAGCTGTCAGTTGAGTTGACGTCCTCGGGTGAAGCATGAGATTCACTCCAGAGACCAAGTTCTATTCGGCGATGTCGTTGTCAGCGATGTAACATGGGTCTGTCGGCAAGAGTTCCTCATACCATATCGGTCTCTCCAAGTCGCAAGGACTGGCACGCTAGATGCAAAGCATACAAGCTAGACGAACAAGCCGTATCCAAGGTAAGACTTGGTCCGCGGAAGTCGAAGAACCACGAGACTCGGTTAGCAGTCATAGCCTCGCTACTTCCAGCTGCCGTCATATGTGGCTGATCGTATATATCGGGTGTTGACAGGATCTCAAAATCGTTGGTCATGCAGCCGACATAGACTCCAGTCATCGATCCGGCAACCTTCTCAATGGGCATACCAGCTATTCCGTGTCAGGTCAGTGGAGTTCAAGCCTTTTCTTCTTCTTCTTTTTTTTTGAGGCAGGCAGGGGGGCATACCATTTTCCAATGCCTCATAAGCAACTTCGAGCAGAAGCCGCTTTTGAGGATCCATTCCCGCCGCCTCCTTCGGTGTAACTGAGAAGAACGGGGCATCAAAAGAAGCAACATCCTGCTTCAAAAAGAATCCTTTTGTCGCAGCAAGCTAGACACAAATTCGATAGTCAGCTGAATTGTAACTCATATTCAAGCAGATATTAGTGTCTCGTTCTTGACTTACAGCGCCTTTGCGGTCCGGGTCTGGGTGATACCATGCTTTCGCGTCCCATCTCTTTGGTGGGACTTCGTCATGACCGGTCCGTGAATTTCTCGTCATTTCCCAAAGACCATTCATAGAACTGGCTTCCCCAGCCAGTCGGCAAGTAGCGCCGACGATGGCAATGGGTTCTTGCATAGTGCTGGTTGGGCCGTAGTCGCCCATCTTTACGAGTTATCACAGATGTGGTACTGAAGCATGTCCCCCTTTGCAACGATATAGGTTCCTGTAGCTAACTCAGACCATTTAAGTCTGCCAAATTACTGCTTTTAAGGGTCTGGAGGGACGAGAGTAAATATATGGTCGCCCACAAGTGGCATGTGCTCCAATCTCCCATCAAACACCACAAGTGTTAATCCGACAGAAGGATATGCGCTTCCTGCTTGCATCTTCTCGCCTACCCGACACTCCAATCATGGCGGCGAGGCTGGTGAACGCCCAATTGAGAGGTTCACTTGCGTGTCTCACTGGCTCGGCCGACCCCGGGATCCTTCTTTCGACCCCCTGGCTTTGCCACGCTTACTGCCCCAATCAGGAAAGCACCGACACTTTTCGACATGATAAGGATCATGCATATTTCAGTACCTTAAAACGCCTCCCTCGATTAGAACTACCCTTTTTGGAGGAGTGAGAACCTCGAAGTATGCGCCGAGTCGGTACACTCCATACCAGGTTCGGGATTTACTCTCGGAGTCCTCGTTCTACCGTAACTACCGTTCTGGCAAGTCACTGAGTAAGAGACGATGTGGCGAAGACGTCCGATAAGGGGTTTGTTTAATGTACCAATTACGGTAATTAGTGCTGTCACAATCGATCCAGACACTTGAGGCAGCAACTGGCGAGACTTTGAGGACAAGCTAAGCCTTGCACCAGATCTCTTCTCGGGATCTGCTGGTGTTCTACGTCTTCTGTGACCTTTCAACACACATGCTTTTCTGTGAAAAAACGAAAAGGGAACAAACAAAGAGTGAAATTGAAATCCAATACACCAGTGCGTGGAACATCAGGTGTCTTATTTACTTCTCTTACATTGGTAATACAACCAACGAACGAGCCAAAAATGAAGGTTTTAGCGCTTCATGGACTTGGATCATCAGCTGTTATGCTTGAACAGCAGCTGGCCGCCGTCATGGACGATCTAGGGCCGAATTACAAATTCGTCTTCCTCGACGGGTCTTTTCCGTGTGAGAGTGGCCCAGGTGAGTTGGAACATCATACGACACTAGGCTGAGTCTCGTACGAGTTTTTTCTAATCGGCCCTCACTCTATAGGAATGCCAAAATGGTCTCCCGGACCATTTTACTCGTATGTGAGCGGCGGCTATACACCGAGTGAGATGCAACACGCCCTGGACGACCTCGACGAGTTCATTCAAGACCACGGGCCATTTGACGGTGTCGTCGGCTTCAGCCAAGGAGCAGCACTGGCAGCCTCCTACATTCTGACGCAGCAGCGCCAACACCCCACAAGAGCAGCCCCTTTCGATTTTGCCTTATTCTTCTCCGCTGTTGTGGCCTTCTCACCAGATGAGAAAGACTGCGAGCCATTGATCCAACAACTCCTGTCGAAAGCACCCCCTGCCTTCCGCAAATCGTTCCCACGGGCTGACTTTGCCACCCTGGGACACGCCGACTACCGTCCATGGGCCGAGTATCTATCTCGGAGTATACTCGCCCTTGACAACATTGGCTCCCAAAGCGATAACGTCGATCATCGGTTCCTAAGCCGCGAGCAAACCACATCTGACGACGTCCCGCGTCCGCTGCATCCCGAATACATCAAGGATCGCATCACGATTCCAACTGTGCACATCACCGGGAAGCGGGACTATCCCCTACTCCTTGATCAGTCAAAGCATCTGCATGGGATGTGCGAAGAGCGACGCACGCGGGTCTACAGGCACTCCTTGGGGCATGCCATTCCGACCAAGGCGTCAGAGGTGAAAGCCATCGTAAAGGCAATCGAATGGGCGACAGAGGAGGGCAAGATTACTAAAGCACTTAGAAGAATCTCTCATGTCTAATTTGGCCCATTTTCCTTTTGTCAGTGTGGGAGGGCTGGCTCTACAAGAGAACTTTTTTTTCACACATCGGGATTTGGTTCTACAGTTTCTCTTTGGTACCTAGATACATATGTAGATTTGTGTAGACTACCAATCTTCATTTGAGTCCTATCATAATTTCAGTCCAAAAGTTGTTTCCTGGCCACTTTGGTAGCCATTGAAGCCCCCGACTGCATTAACTTTAAGTATTTGACCCTATATCTCTTTTAGCTAGACAAACACCTGGGCATCCGAGCGCTTCCCCAAGGACATGCAACATGTTGTCTTCTTATTTCTCCTATCACAATTTGATTTCTTTGTTCTTGATTGGTGATTTCATGTGGAAGTTCGGGATCATAAAGTACAGGAAATTACTTATACTTCAGGAATGACTTCACTTTACAAATTATTTATTGACAAGGCTTAAAAAGCTGCAGCCAAATCTCTTTAATCAAGGTTTGATTGAATAATATTGATCTCCCCTTTTTGCTTTTGCACAATTGGTCAGATATGTACAAGATGTGTATGACTTCATATCCAACGCAGCACCATTTTCATGCAGATTGAAGATTAAGGGATGCTAGCCAAGGTCCACGCAAATACCGCACCAGGTGAAACTAAAACAGACAGAAGTGATAATTTCAACATCGCAATGAGCCAGAGACTCCACGAACGATTTCCATGAATCCCACCGAGTATAAACACAGAGTATGGTACCAATGCCAAACCAATAACTATCAAGTCGTTCTGGAGGAAAAGGTGGCATGCCTGTGCTAACAAGTCACCTTGAAAAGACTCTTGTCCCGTGGCTTCTGGCCAGAAAACCGCCGCCAGAACTCCGTGATTCTGGTACTGAGAGCTCAAAATGACGTAAAAGTGGCAAGCTGCAGCAATACCGGCAGATATGCGCAAAGGCATTCTATGCCACGACGCTGTGCCACGTGCATCTGAAACGAGATCCAAGGTCTTGGAAATCAAAGGTTCCGTTATAGAAAGTACCAGTGGGGAGGCACGATAGCTGGCAATGAGAAATTGACGAGTCCCACTACTGCAGCTTGTAAAGGCTGGATAGAGCAACCAAGCAGGCATCAGCGCTGCCAGTAAACTGGTAAGTATGAATGCCGCTTCCCTTCTGGAGTGTTTCTTGATTCTTGGCGAGTTTTGGTTCCCATGTTGATGCACCTCTACGAGACAGTAAAGAGGATACGACACAGCAGCGCCGAAGGCTTGGCTGAAAACGCCCCAAGCCGCATGCTCCCTAGTCGGACATATATCAGCCTATACGAGGTTGGTCCCCAAAAGGCGGCTCCATACTCACAGAATAGACCACCATGTTCGTTTCCTGCTACCACGCAGACGTACCAGCATCCCGAGAGAGGTGGCCTGCATAGTGCTGAATACGCTCACCAGGAGGTATCGATGCACGATATTTTGTTGGTACATGAGGATGTCGTAGAATATGACGGGTCCAACGAGCGATTGGTCTATCTTAGAGAATCCAGTGTAATGAAACCTTAGTGGATCGCTGCTGGACAGCCTGGCAGAGGCTCTGAGAGCCCCAAGTGACTCGGCCGCGCCGCTCCGGAGCATTTGGCCCCAGAGAGCGTAGAAGCCGGCAGCGGTGAGGCCGGCGAAGTAGGCAGAAATGGCAATGTGATGCATGATTTAGTGTGGTGGCAGACTTGTCTCCTTCCTCAGAATCCTTTCGTGCTGATATCTGGACTTTTGCTTGCTGCTCTATAACTAAACGTCATGTGCGCTGTCAGATGACGACCTTACCCTGAGGAGGTCTGATCCGGTCCGTCACATTTTGAGAACTGTCTCCTTGAGCGTGAGTAAGATTACCTTCTCTGGAAACATCCGACTGCTTACCTAGATATTAGTCCGGTAAGAATTACCTAATAGAGGGTTTTGCCGGCGTACAGTGTGCTCAGCATTAGTCCGGTCTGCACCACGGCCGAGAATCGATGCAAGCAACACTTCACCAAATTTCAGGTCCTGCTTATCGTGAATATGTAGGTATTTTGTGCTTTAGATACAGCGTGGGGGATAGTACTAATTCAACAAGGCTACGTACTAGGCTGCGAGGCTGATGCCGATCCTTGAATACCACAGTAGGTGCGCTGATCATCCAAGTACACATAAGTTTGCAATATCCTGGTGCCCTCATCACCAAAGAAATATCACAGCCGATATTACTGTGATGTCACTTTAAAATAAGGGGGATACTCCCACGGCCCCTTCCGACGCGGGAACAAAATCTTCGAAAAGGCTCGTATCAACAACGAAATAGCCACTGATGTAATCAAGACCCCCACCCACAATCCGCCTATGAACGCTCTATTGCCTGTGCTTGAGCCTTGATTTGAAAGTGGTTTTAATCCAGCCGAGACACTCCTTAGACCGTGGACTACAGAAACAAGGCCCACAAGGATCAACGACCCCAGAAAGAGCGACCGGATGATAGTCTTAGAGAGCCGAATGCTGGCCCTAGAATCTTTCAATGGTCTCGCCGATTTCTCAGGAGCAGAAGGGGTTTTCTGAGTTCGAGAATTTTGCGTTAGTGGCTGAATAGATCTTGATCACCCGTGACCTGGGCTCAGAATGGGCATCCTGATGGCGTGATAGCCTACCTCAACCCAACCATCCAGGATGCCGACCTGGATTTTCTCCATGGTCCGCCAAGCATCATCCGAATGGTCGACATAATCAAAGTCTTTGGTTGAATCAGTGCCAGCGACATCCCTCAGCACTTCTCCGCCGCCCGGGTGATCCTCATAGAAATTGGACACATCATAGACTGCATCGCCGAATTAGTGCGAGGCAACGAGAGTATTCGGAGCGGAATAAAACAGAACGGGAACGCATGAATCCTTACCTTTGCCATGGATGGCAATCCAGGCATTTTGCGGAGTTGAGTGTTTGCTCAACTGTTCCAGGGTAATAATTGCCGAAGCCATCGAGAATGCAGAAACTCATGTCACAAAAACAAGAGAAGAAGAGCGAACAAAGCGCATTCCAGGGGCTGTTCACAAGCTCCCGCTGCAACACTCATGTAGGCACTGTGAATATCGAAACACTGAACGAAATCAATTCTTGGCCCCACACAAGCGTTCGTCACTGACCCGAAATGGCTCACTTTTTGAAATTCTTCCCATGGTCAGGCCCGAGAAATCCTGGCTTATGTGCCGTAAACAAGCCAACACCGATTCGTCCATTTTCGGCAACGGCCGAAAGAACCTCCAACGCTCTAGGAAACGATCTGCAGAATTCACCAATCGGACAGATTAATCATGCCAGAACTGTGTGTCTAGTCTACCAATAACATAGTCAGTCTACATGGACACAAGGCAGCAAATGGATGAGACTTTATCAGAGAAAGTCGTAAACCTAAGAATATCACGGGTCGGAATTGACCCACAGCTTCAGAAAGGTGCACATACTTATCATATCACAATGGCAATTTTGACTCACTTCTATCTGGACGGCACACAGGGCGAGGACTCTGTGTTGCTGGACGTTTTAACATTCAAGTCATTTGCTGAACTTCTACATGGCGTTGCCAAGGCGTTTTCCATCGCCAAGCCAGATTGTAAGAAACTGTGACGCCTGAAAGATCAAGAACGTGTGAGCGAGGCTAATAAATTCATTTTATGTGCAGCGGTGTCGCTCAGAAGCGACTCAGACACTCTTCATTCTCTAGAACAAGTGGCTCAGAATGGAAGAGTCAGTCTGGTGGTCAATGGACAACGCGTGAAGGAACCGCGCGGCCCGCGCGAATTGCCGCTGGTCGGGAATCACTTTGAGCTCTATCCGGACCCCAAAGGCAATTATACCAGACTCTTCGACAGTTACGGCAGCGTGGTCAAGACGACGAACTTGGGCACTACCATTTATATCACCAACGATCCAGATGTATCTGAAGTTGTGCTTGGCGAAAGCGAATACTTCACCAAATCCACGTCAGATCCCAGCCACCCGCTGCATTACATGGGTGACCAAACGTCTCTGTTCTCCTGTGATACTGCGTCCCCAGACTTCAAGAGGGCCCACAAATTTATTCCGCCGAGCATGTCACCCAAAGCTGCAAAGAATTTCGCGCCCGCGATGCAAAGGTCGGTCGAAGCATGTTTCGGCGTGCTGGACACACTTGATTCAGACCAGCAGGCGTTTCACGTCTACCAGTACATGTTCAAGCTCGCCGGTCAGATCATCTACAATGTTGTGCTGGGGCTCGACATGCAGCACTTCCAGTCTCCTAACACACCTCCGCACGAGATTATACGCCTGATGGGCCACTACCTCGAGCTCCTGAAACAGACGTCGCTTAGTCCCCAATGGTACAAATATCTTCCGTGGAGCAAGGCGAGCCAAGTCGACCAGGTCCGTCAGAAGTTGTACATACTCGTGGAGGCTGCGGTTCTGAAGTGCAAGCCAGGAGGCAATGGACAAGACATGCCTATTCAGCAGGCCGCTCTCGACTCGACATGCATTGCGGACTACTTGCGGCGTGCCACTGATGAGGACGGCAACAAACTTCCCCACGATCATTTGATTACCAACCTGGCCACATTAGTCGGAGCCGGAGTCAACACGTCCTCGTCGCTGCTGTCGTGGCTCATCTACGCACTATGCAAATACCCGGAAAACCAAGATCGCCTGCTACAGGAAGTGGTAAATTTCCGGCGGGAGGACGCACCACGCCTGCACGGGCAGGAAGAAGAATTCATGCCGTGGTCGACCGATGACATCCTCAATATGCCGTACCTCAACGCCTTTGTCAAGGAGACCCTCCGCATGCACAGCCCGACGTTTCAGACGGCGCGGAACACCAAGCGCGCCGTCGTCGTGCCGGGCGGTTGGCACATCCCCGCTGGAGCGGTCGTGATACCGACATTCCCGGCCGTGCACCGGAACAAGGACCACTGGGAGAACCCGGAGCGCTTCGAGCCGAGCCGGTGGATGCCAGGCGGCAGCAACAGCGGTACCAGGGTGGGCGCGGAGGGGATCCGCCAGCACCGCATGGCGTACACGCCGTTTGCGGCCGGGCCCAGGGGGTGTATTGGGTACAACGTGGCCCAGCTCGAGGCCAAGCTGGCGCTCGCCAACTTGGTATATCGTTATCGTTTCTTCGACGCCAGTACGGAGCCAGTGGAGTACGACCCCGAGTTTGTGGTCATCCGGCCCATGAATTTCTACGCCCGGGCGGTGAAGAGAACTCGCTGGCCGGCGAGGGAAGGGGCGACTCCAGCATGAGTGAGGTTACAATAGACCAAGTACCATTTTTATTGAAATCGGATATTCACACCTGAAAAGACAGAGAGTGCATCGCTATATTTGCAGAACAACAACTTTTCTGGATACCCACCATACCTTCATTCCATGCCCATAGTCAAGTCGTACAACCATGTGGGGACGTTGGATCTGGGTACATTAGGCTAGATTCATTAGGTCTGGGCATGCTATCCAGGTAGGTTTGAGTGTGTATAAGTATGTGTGGTGGGGTTGATGTGAATTGGCTGTGAGCAAGCGTGGTGTGTACCGATGTAATTACCATCTACTTTTGCAGGTGCGAATATTCGTTTTCTTTTCATTAGAAGTAGTGGTAGTATCTACTGGTGTTATCGCAAAGGTATTATCAGATTGAAAGTTGGCAAATTTGGCTCTGAATGACAATCTCCTTCGCCGATGCCATTTTACCGCCGTATAGTCTCACTACAAATCAGGATATGTTCTAAGAGCGCTTCTACCAATGCGAGAACGCGAATTGCATCTAGATCTAGCCTACTATTCTACGGATGTCAATTCCGACTTGGTTGATGCAAGACGGCCAGGCGGTCTCCGAATGAAAAGTCCTCCGGAGGAATCCGGAGTCAACTTGAAATCCGAGTTATCTTTGCAAGAATGACTCACATCCGGTATCTATGATTACTGTGTAAGTCTGCTTTGAGCGTCCTAAGATCTCAGTATTATGTGCCTGATATCTGCCTAAAGGAGTAAGATCCGATCTCAGATACAGTACAAGGTGCATATCTGCATGTTCTCAGAGAAGCCCGACGCAGCTAGATCCTACACTGCCGCTTACGCTCCACACCATGCCGTTATCCGTTCTCGACTTACAGACTCTTCCGAGGAGCATAGTCCGAAGCATGCTTCCTGATTTGCGGGCGGGAATGTCCCTGGCATACCAAGATCTGCGAGGGAGGATTGTTAATCTGCGTAAAAGTTCTTAACGGTCGCTACTACATACTACTTTATACTTAGTCTAGGCGCAAAATACAGCACAGAGAGAACCACCTCGCTCCGGGACCTCCCGAATATCATTCACATCGTCAAACGCCCGTCGGACTTGAACCGCAACAATGGGCCAGCAAGCGTCAACCCCAAAGCCGGGCGCCAAACTCCAGGTCATCGGCGCGGGCCTCCCCTGCACGGCCAACACGACCCTCAACCGCGCGCTGGAGATCCTCCTGGACGGCCCCGTCTACCACGGCGGCACGCAGGTATGTAAGGCACCCGCATGGCATATGCGGTCCTGGATCGACATCATGGAGCGCACACCGACGCGTAGCAAGCAAGACGAGGAGTTCATCCTGCGGACGCTGCCGCGCCTGCTGGACGGCTACGTAGCCACCACGGACGGGCCGGGCATGTGCTTCGTGCCAGAACTCGCGCGTCTCTACCCGGACGCGCTGGTGATCTGCCTCACGCGCGACCTGGGGCCGTGGGTCCGCAGCTGGGAGCCCATGGCCGACGGCACCATGCGCTGGTACCTGGGCGGCTTGCTGCTGCCGCTCCTGGCGCCCATGCGCCTGCTCCCGCGGTACATGAACGCGCTGATGGCCGGGCGGTGGGAGGAGATGTACCACCTGAGCGAGGAGGAGAAGAAGGCGCCCGGTCCCGTGGTATGGCAGAGGCACGTGGAGAACCTCAGGCGTGCTGTGCCCGAGGAGAGGCTGCTGTTCTATGATGTGAAGGAGGGGTGGGGACCCTTGTGCAAGGCGCTGGGGCGGGAGGTGCCCAAGGATGTGCCGTTTCCGGAGGTCAATTATGATGATGGAATCAACGAATTCGCGCAGAGAGAGGTGATGCGAGCGATTGGGAGATGGCTTGCAATCCTGGGCTTGTTGGGTGCAGGGTATTGGGCCTGGGCTTTGCGAGTATAGTCTTCAAGTTGTTTTAGGTTGTCATTTTGATGTTGTCAACTTAGAAGCCAGGGCCAATAAACCACAAATTGGAAAGATGCGCTATGGTAAGCGCCGACTGAGATTATCGATCATGGCATAGCAATTGGTCCATCTCACCATATTGTGACTATTTTGCTCTTTGCCCAACACCCACATATTGATTATGCCAATACGACAGAAATTGCGCGTGACGTCAGAGTGAGGTTTCAAATGAGGGATTGAAATACTGGGAGGCCAATACCTCGTTTGAATTTTGTTTGACAGCTAACAATAGGTCTAGTTGTGACTTTTATCAACCCCGTGTATGGTTTCTAAAGTGAGCTGACTACGGAGTACTAAGTACTTAGTTCAGACCTGGACAGCAAATTCACCAAACTCCTCGTCGCCCAGCAACAACTCCATCTCGTCCTCATACAAGCTCACGCAAAACTCGAAGCCCCCGCGCCGTTCACTCCGCGGCAACACGAGCGCGATGCGGAACAAGCGGTTGAATCCACCCATCAGCGGCCGGCACGCGGCGACGCGGCCACCATTCTCGAACAGGGCGTCGCCAAAGCACACCTCGTCCACGGGCAGCATCACCAGCGACGTGATGAGCATGGAAGAGCCCTCGACCGTGGTGAACGGCAGCTTGATCAGGCCGTAGTCGCTGACCTCGCGCAGCGCCGCGTACGCCCCCATGATGTTGTCGTGGTGGATGGTCGCCGACTTGTCGCGGATCAGACGTGCCACCTCCGCGACACTCAGCCGCGTGCCGGCGGTGCTGCCGTCGCTGGTGGCCCCGGGACCCGCGAGCGAGGCGAGGCTGGCCGTCGGCACGCTCCCGAACACCAGGTTGCCGAGATAGCCCGGCGGCAGGTCGGGCGAGAACTCGGGCCGGCCGTCAACAGTCAGGACGAGCTCCGAGACGATGGCGTCCAGGCTGGTCGGGGGCTTGCGCGCCGTGGTTCGGGCCTTGAGCACGCTCCGCCAGATGAGGGCACATAATGCGTCATTGCCCGAGACGGTCTCTCCGCACTCCTTCCTCAGGGCCCTGAAGTTCTCGTTGGTCACGTAGAAGATGGACGAAACTTGTTGTTGGTCCTGTGGCACCTGTATGGGAGGAGGCGGCACAGTATCCGCGACCTTGGCGGCGTCCCTCTCGGCAGGGGGCTGTAGGCCCACCATGTGCCATGCTGCTGGAGGAACAATGCTGGTGGGACGCCCGTCCCACTCTTTCTCCCAGACCCGGTCCAGGACCGAGCGATCAGAGTCGGCAGCCGCGGGAGGATCCGGAGGATCTGCCTTCCCGTTGCAGTGCGATGCCCACCGCTTCAGGATTGCCACCATGCCGGTGCCGTCGGAAGCAGAGTGGCAGGTCGACATGGTAAGGATGCAGACTCCGGTGATGAAAGTGGCCTGGGCGACAAGCACATCGGCCCCGGCTGCCAGGTCCGCCCAAAAAGGAGCCCAGAACAGCTCCTCGTCAGCGAAGGCATCTACTGGAAAGCCATCCTCTTCCAGGTCCGCATAGGTTAGATCAGTCTCGGGCTCACTGAACTTCAACTGATGCAGATCGGCATCACTATCTGGATCGACAGGACTGTATCGGATCTCGAGCTGACCCGGCCGGTGGCCAGGGGCATCCAGTGGCATGGAGTGGACCTTGCCGTTCAGCCATGGCAGTTCGACAAAGGTCTTCCGCAAGCCCTTTTGCAGCACGGCAAATGTATCGGAAGGACGGGAGCCCTCTCTCAGGGGGATATAGTAGGCAAGCACAACATAATTGGGTGGGGGGACGTGATCCGTCGGGCTGAGGGCGATGCTCATCTTGGGCATTGGTCCATCAGTCGACACCGCCATGGTACAGATATCAAAACCCGTGGCCGGTGGGTGGATGCTGGAACGTATCCATCGGCAGCTTGTCGACGAATTGTACTGGACACCTTCAAAGCCTTATCTAGAAAGCCGCTTCAGCCGACGTATTCGCAATGGCCGCTGCGACGCCCGGGAGGCAAATCACCTCGCCCAGCAGTTCCATCGCCAAACTCACTCGGGGGCTTCCCAAACCAGGGACGAGCCGACAGACTGGGACAATGAGTCAGGCCAATTGCTGGAGGAAGACTCGGTCAGCACTGATAAGGGTACGTACGTAAGGAGGTCGGGCGGCTTACATGGTGGGCTCCCGAGTCTGTAAGGAAACAGGCACAAAGAGGAAAGAGATCCGGAGGATTCCAAGAGCTACATGGTGCAGATTAGCGTGTCGCAACGGGCCTTTCCTGCTTACCCTTCGGCTCCTGCGCGGAGGTGGCCGTGGGGGGTAAATTAGGCAAAGCCGAGCAGCCACGGATGCGAGGAACTGCATATAATTTTGAAGGAATGACTTTGACGCAATGCATGTGGATCTGATGAAGTAGGGGTCATTGCCCATGCAGTCGGTCCAGGCCAGCAGCCACAATTCTTCTGTCATCGCTCTGCTCGGAGTTGATGAGGAGTTCATGGTGCCTGGCTAGATGCTAATAGATTCTAGATGCTCGATACTCCCGCTGCCTCGCCCCAGGTGTGTGTGTTACTTCACCATCTAGTCGAGTGGGCAGATATCTCTCTCTCTCCATTGCTTCGGGTATCGCTATGGCGTCTAAAAGGAGCGTATCGCGTCAGGGACGCGCCGCATACGTGCATACGAATGGCCGTTCTTGCATCCAAAGATCTCGTATGACTGGGCGCGGATCATGAGCGGAGAACCTAAAATTTAGTCTCGTCTGACTGCAGAGTATCCTTATATGAGTTGTGATAATTGTTTGTAGCATGGGGTTTGTGAATAGACGAGTTGAGGCCATGGAGTTGCAAAGCGAAGTGAAAGTGTGGTCCCGATTTGGATTGGCATGGTTTCGGGGCAATTGCTTGCACTACTAATGGCCCGACCATCCCTGTCAGACTGGTCCTACTGTCCTACTGAATTCCGCAGTCTTTCGTGTTGGGGCAGCTGCGGTGTGGTGTTGGCCCTTAGTCATCAGATCCTACGCCTTCAACTTCCAAGTGCCGGAGCTGGGATGACCCCGCAGTGCATCTGGCTACTGTACTATAAGTATCTTGGGACAAGTGGTGCCATCTCCTTACAAGCACCACACAGGGAGAAGCATTAGCCTCGTTGCCAGACCCTTTGCCTTTTGTGGGATGCTAAAATATGTTTGGCACGTTCCGGTTCAACGACTCCCTCAATGAAGCGGAGTACGTGGAGCTGTCCCGGGACAGCGGTGTCGATGCGCGGGGGTACACCTTGCTAGTAAGTTCAAGACGATCCACCGCGAACCACCGCCGCACGCGTCGGCTGACCAGACATCACAGGCATGCAAGCTCTGCCGTGCCCGCAAGGTAAGTCCCGCCCTGCCTCAACGGCTACGCCCCCACGATCAACTGGTCCCTGGGTAGGACCACCGAGGCTGACGGCAAGTTACAGCTCAAGTGCAGCGGCGATCGTGGCGGGTGCAGCCGCTGCCTGGCCTCGTCTCAAGAATGCACATACGGTCCAGATGGCGATAGCTACAGGAACAGTAGCACGGCCGGCAGAGGCAGACTGAAAGGGCCTGCCAAGCAGCGACGGCGCCAGACTGCTGGGCCGCCGTCATCCTCTGCCACCGACAACGACAGATGCTCGACCACGACGCAGAATGGCAGGATGAGTATAGACACCGATGTGGCCCCACCACGGAGCCGCGATGGCGAGAGCGGAAACGCTGGTGCAAGACGGCGGGATCCCAACGATTGGACGGGGGAAGGGCGCCGGTCGTCTCCCTCTGCCAGTGCCGCCCCGGACTCGGCCAGGAGCGCTTCAGCCCGTCCTGGCTCCTCTTCAGACGCACCGCCCAGCAGTACCGACTGGTCTAGCGATTGGTTCGATTTCAACGACTTCACAGATCTCAACGGGGACCCGCCCACCTTTGGCCTCACCAGTCCCGCCTTGCTCGCCGACGGGACCCCGGTCAGCGCCGTCTTTGGTAATATGGCCGCTGCGCCGCTGCCCGCCCTCTCCCAGCCGCCCGTCAGAACCTCTTCCACCCCAACAGCATCAGCATCAGCATCAGCAACAGCAACAGCAACAGCAACAGCAACAGCTGCCGTATCTATGCCAGTGAGCCCCTCCCCCTTGACCCCGGCCGACTCCGTACTCCCATCCCGTCGGACCTCCCTGGGGCCCACCCGCCCAGCCGGCGGCTGCCAGTGCCTGACCACACTCGCCGCCGTCCTCGAGCGGCTCGGTCGCTACCGCCTCGGCGACAAGCCCAAGACCGCCACCAACCTCGACTGCCTGCTCTTCTGCCTCGGCAGCGGCGTCAGCGCCTGCAATAAGGTCCTCTCGTGCAAGACGTGTAACGCCTGCCACGAGCACTCGATACTGCTGGCCACCATCGCCAAGCAGCTGGCCCACGTCTGCAACGACCTGTGCGGCTGCATGCTGGTGCACCAGCACAAGGTCAGGTCGTCGGCCGCGGCCAACACCGACGCCCCCTCAGCGTCCACGGCCACCACATCCACATCCACATCCGTACCCTCGCCCACCTTCCTCCCCGGGGACCCCACCACCAGCAGCGGGAACCCGCAGCAGCCCGAGCCCGAGGCCGACGCCGAGTCGCTGGTCGACGGCGAGATATCGTTCGGCCGCTATCAGATCCAAGGCGTCGAGATGCGCCTGCGGCTCATACAGAACCTCATGGCACTCCACATGACGGACCTCCTCGCTCTCTTGGACCAGCTGTCGCAGCGCATAGGCCAGGTGGACGGCGCCACCGGCATGATTACCGATGCGAGGAAGACGGCGTACACTGCTCACTGGATGCTGCAGCGGCTCCAGTCCGAGCCATAAGAGGGATTTCCTTCTCTCAGAGTCTCCCATCTGTCAACTCCACGGTCTAGAGTTTTGTTTCTTGGCGTCAATGTTAGCCACGGGTTGTCCTTTTACAACAGCGTACAATAAGACCTTGGGAGGGAGCCAATGCCTTAACTAGTTATAGAATAGATCATAAATGTGCTAAGTAATGATAGACACGAGAAATGAGAAGATTTATGATTAATGATTCTTCAACTTTGTAGTTATATGTCAGAATATAAGGCAACAGATTGAATTTTAGGGCTTATAAGCCCTCTGGCTCAGAAAGTAAAGGATTAAGTCCAAGGTTGCAAGCCAACTCAGCCGGTATCACTGTTTTGAAGCACTCCTTCCGCTATGGTCTTGTATGCTCTAGAAGGGTATTAGCAGGGGGCTGTGACGGTATAGCTCCTGTACAAGTTTTGTTCAGGACCAGTCTGGGGGATCAGGTTCCACTAGCCTTCTTAGCTTAAGCAAGTCCATTTCCTAGTACAAATCAAGACTCATGTTATAACCTGTACTCAGTCTGTAAACAGGAGTCTATACATAAATATTTAAACTTAGCTAGGTGAAGCTTAGCACATACACTCACCAAGCTACTACCTTTCGCTGCCCCAAGTTACAGTCTTACTTTAACCAGAATGAACTTTTAGTACAACGAATAAAGTATATAAGACTATTCGTATCCTTTGAAATCCTCTACCAAGCCGGAGCGACAATGGCAGTCCTAGAGGGACAAGAGACAATGTATGCCATAGGCAGTTACAGTCAAATTCGCTATCCAAGGCTTTACGACGCGACGAATAAAGTATATTGTGTTGAAACAGCTGCTTCATTTTCCACAACGGATATGAATATTCTTTCCTTTGGATAAAGGATGCTGTAGTGCAACTGCCGACAGCGCCTGAAGAGCCCGATCTAATTCAATAAAGGTTCAATCCATAACAGCGCATATCAATCCCTGAGGCATAGTTTGACCTTGGCTTCCCCTGTGAACTAGGTACGGCTTAACCGGCGTGAGATCAGCAACGAACCCAGCTCGTTCAACGAGGGACTATCGATGATATCCAAAATCGACACATTGACACCCGTATGCCGCAGCACCCACCCCCGCAACTCGGACGCCACCATCGAGTCCACGCCGTGGATCGAGACCGGCAGCGTGGCATCCACGCCCGGCGAGCCCGTGACGCTGCCGATCTTGGCTGCGAGCGCCTCCACCACCTGCGCGGCTGTGCCTGCGCCCTGGAGCAGTGCGGCGGTATCGACCTCGGCGTCCGGGGCTGGCCCGGCGTCAGGGGCAGCCACTGGTGCTCGGTTAGTGGCTAGAACCAGTGGTGTCATCATGGCTGGCCGGCCGTGGGATTTCTCCTCCCGGACGATGTCGTCGTTAGAATCGAATATGAACTGGGCTGTCTTGGTGGAGACCGCGGCGTCTAGCATGCGCACGATGGCTGCCTCGCTCGTGACGGGGCTGATTGATAGCAGTGTCGCGGGGCGGCCGTGCTCGACTCGATGTAGAGACTGGCTATTTGCGAATGTGGAGCATATTCTCTGTGAATCCGGTGTAGTTGAGAGCACGAGGGAGAAGTAGATATCCGGGTTGTACTCGCGAACCAGGTCTGGGCTGCCCAGTATCTCAGACACTTTCCTATGGTTCTGTGGGACATGAGTCCCCGCAAGATCCATCCTTGAGCTGTGCGGATCGTGCTCTTGGGAGAACCGAGTCTCAAGTCCTCTAGCTATTTGGACAACGCCCTTGAGCGGAGGAAGAGGTGCAATTTGGTCTTTTAGAAGGTTGTTGGCATCCTTGTCGTTCGAAAAATCGCACCTGTGACCTTGCAGCAGGCAGCCTGCCTGGATCGCTCGCCGTACGATGTCTTGGTTTATGCAGCCCGGTTTGATGTCCGGTGAGACAAGAAGAATGCTCGTGGCACCCTTGTCGATGAGCCACAATACCACCACGTGAGCCAGCGGGCTTGCTTCTCCTAACACGAGGTACGTGCCGTCGCTGTGAATTTGCGGGGAGCTCAGCAATTCCTTTTGGCCGGAGGCCGGATAGAACCGCGGTACGTATAGACAGGAATTCCTGACCGCATACAGGCACTCTTGTACAGGGCCTGTTGGTCGCCCGAGCGTTTCGTTCCAGACGTGTTGGATAAACTTGAGATCAGAGGCTCTGTTGACGTCGATGCCAGACTCGAGATCAAGCTGCACGAAAGGCTTGGGAGCATGCTGGCCTGTATTAGTTCTGACCAGACTGAACAGTGCTGCTGACTCCGAAGTTCCTGATGCCGTGAACGCTCCGCTGCTTATCCAAAGGGCTCCATCGCTAATACCTAGAATACGCTTGAGGCCTTCCATGTCGTCCTTGTTCATGGATCTCCGTGAAGTATCATCGGCTTCGACCGTGATTAGCAGCAACCCACTGCTGAAAGACCCCTCTTGGAGTAAAGACTGAAGTTCTGAAAGTGACTTGAGTTCGGCTTTCATCGATTCTGCGAGTTCCCCGAGCCAGGGACCTGGAGTGGTCTCTGCGTACATAATTGAGATTGGAGCAGCCGGAATTGCCGGTGTATCGACTGCAGTACTCAGGACCAGACGAAAGGACTGGATCTCGACGTCCTCGCAATCGTTAATTGCCAAGTCAATGCCGCTAAAGTCCGACTCCCTCAGCAATTGTTCAAGAGATGCGCCAGAGCGTTCTACCCGTATACTAGGGGTTGCCCTAAGTACGACCCCCATATCGAGGCGCTCACTCGTGGGCTCGACTATCATGAGCTTGCCACCCGGCTTGAGGAGCTTGTGTATATCTGCCAGTGCTTCATGCGATAGGATTCCACCATGGTGGAGGGACGAGAGGAATACCAGTTCAAAACGGCTGTCCGCGAGAGAATAGAGCGAATATGGCCCTGTTTCCAGCTCGACAAAGTTCACCATCTCGTCCCATCGCGTGAGACGCTTTCGAGCCTCACATAACCGGTTCGATGTCGTATCTGCGAGCGTGAGGCTTCCAAGCAAGCTACTAGAACCATCTCCCGTGGCGGAAAAAGCCTCCAAGACCACATTGGCCGCCGCTGTGGCCCCTGGCCCCAGCCCCAGGACGCTGGCGCCTGGCATCGCGACCGCGAGGTGTTGAACGACCTTTGCGATGTGCGTGCTCATGCGGCTCGCCAGCACCGGCGCCCCTTCGTAGTACTGGTCGATCAAATCTTCCCGGGCGCTTATTTCGGCGCCCGTGACCTCGCCGCGGAAAATATTCGCAAGGCGTGGACCGACAACAGTAACCAGCTTGCCCAGGGGGCCCGAGGAGGCTACCTCATCCCAGAGTCTCTGCTTCATTCCCTTGGAGGCCTTGGCCCACGTGTTGCTCCGTGGCCCTAGCTTACCTTGCTTGCTGCGTTCGACAACAGATCTCATCCAGTCGTAGAACAAATGATCCTGACTTGCGTTCTCTTTTCCGCTGAAGTTCTCTCCGTCGAATTCTTTTTCAAGCTGTGTGATGGCGTCATTGATGAAATAGTACGAAGCCCGCTTGATGTTCCTTTCGTATTTGAACTGGTCATTGTCCAGGTGGATGGCCATTGTCTCCTTATCCGACGCCTCGAGCCGATGAACGAGGTCGAGCTCCCAGACCAGCCTGGCGCTGACAGCTTTGCTAGGGAGTTGGTAAATATCACCAAATTGCTTAGTCGGGAGAACTCCGGAAAGTAGTTCATGCTCTGCGTCGTTCGGCGAGTTTATGCTATTGACGTTGATAGGGCAGCCCAATTGCCAGAGGAGGCTGGCGGTTTCTTGCATGGTCGCGACTGCGTCAACTTTCCTCTTCAAGCATGAGGCGTATTTCATGTGACGGCCGCCAGTGATTTCCTTTATTACACTCGCAAGTTGGCTGTGAGGACCAATCTCGACAACTATGTCGATGGACTCATCTTCTGGGCTGAATTCTCTTGAACCTGAGAGAAGAGCTTCCATGGCCTGATGGAATAACACAGGCTGAGTGAGGTTGGCCTTCCAATATTCGGGGTCTCTCAGCGTCTCAAGCGAGAGCAACGTGCGCCCAGTCACCGGAGACATATATTTCGGCGGCGCATTGACTGTGGCCAGGCGAGCAGATGAATCGAATTTTCCTGCAAGCAGCTCTCGCAAGAGTTTCGAGTATTCTTGGGCCAGGGAATCCATGTGACGTGAGTGGTGGGCAACAGGAACTTTGAGCTTCCTCGCAAACACGCCCTCCTTTTGAAAACGGAATGCGAGATTCTCCAGCACGTCACCGTCTCCTGATAATGTCACGCTGCTGGGGCTGTTCACGCAAGCAACGACCACATCATCGCTGCTCTCCGCCTCTGCGAGGTATCGCGCCATGTCCACCGCCCCCATCCCAACGGCAAGCATACCACCGCCGAGTTCGGATAGCCGATGTTTTGTGGCCAGCTCATCTCTGAAGTAGGCTACACCGAGGGCCTCTTGAGACGACAGCGCGCCTGCTGCGTATGCAGCGGCGATCTCGCCGCTCGAGTGGCTCGCTACCGCGGAGGGCCTCACACCCCAGGAACCGAGGAGGTCCACGAGACAGATCTGGAGTGCTACCGTGACGGACTGGCTCATTTCGACGTGGGAAACACGTGTGGTCTGCTCGTCTCTCTGGAGCTCCTCTGTTCACTCTCACTACTGTCAGTCATCGAACACCCCGGGCCGTGGTCCGGCCGAGGAGCATATCAAGATACGTCAAGAACATGGATCCAATGGATGCAAGAAAAGGAAGTCCATACCAAACAGAGACCAATTCGCGCCAAAGCCCCTCAAGACCCGATCCGCTTCCAGAACCGCGTCCCTGAACAAGGGATACGTGCCGATGAGCTCGCGGCCCATGGCGTACCATTGTGCCCCCTGGCCGTTGAAGACAAACCCGATGCGCAAGTCATGCTTGGTGTCGGTCGTTGGGCTCGCGCGGGCTGCAAGGCGGGCCAAGTCCTTTTGGTTGGACGCACGCACTGCCACGCTGGAAGGCAAGTCGGGCTGTGCCCGAACTCCCAATGTGTAAGCAAGATCCCCCAGGTCCACATACTCACCCCTTGCTGAAGCCGAGTCTAGGTACTCAGAGAGGTGGTTGAGTTTGGCAGTGCAAGCGTCGTTGTTCTCGCCGCGGAGTATGAAGATCCGGGACTGGCTGTTTGCTCGGCTGCCGTGGTCCTCCTCAGGGCTGATGGAATCGCTCGTTGTCTCAAACGGGCCAAGGGAGCTTGTTCCCATCAACGAAAACACCGTGGCCGAACTGACACCTGCTGTAGCGTGGGTAGCCGATGACGAAACTTCGTCCTTTGAAACGTTGACATTTTGCACAGAGCAGCTCCCCGGATTCGCTGCGGAAATGCATGGGTTGGAATTTGCGATCTCCGTATCTTGGGTCTCCGGCGCTGGTGCTGTAACTGAAGGGACATGGGATTTATCAGCTATGATTTAAAATGTCAATATTGATACCTGCCTTTTACGGTGCAAGCCGCGAGCAAATTTGGGAAGGAGTATCACAAACCATTTCCATTTTGTTTATTTGTCAACCCAGATGCTCCTGATGGCTTGACGCCGTTCCCTATGCATGAAGGCGTTGCTAATAATGCAACGGCGACAGGGGTGATGAACTTCTCATTGGGTTCCATGATCGCCATGGCTTTGACAAAATGTCATCCGTGAGAGCTGAACAATTACCTACTTGGCAGAGCCAAATTATTAATTCTCGGGTTGCGTCAGAATTCATGAGGACCTGAGGCAGGCTTCTGTAATTATGGGAGGGCGGTCGTGTTATTCACCCTGGTATATGCATAATCGCGGGTCTACATGCAGCTACCCGCAAGTACGACATACTTTATTTGAACAAAGGTCGGCCGTTTCCCAACTGGGAGCGACAAACCTGGCCCCTTAGTAATTGCCTTGTTATTCCCCTGAGACATTACGCTTGCCCAATCTGATTACAAACAAAGATGTGAATATGGATTGACGACTTTTTTATTTCTTCAATTCTGGATACGCTGCTTTTCATTCAGACTTCAACGTCCCAACACTCTAAAGGACCCATCTGCCAGACTCACACCTCGTCGCCCACCTCCGGAACAAACCATTGGAAACATCCTCAAAATGACGGACACCGCGGGCTCGACGACGGCGTCGTCAAAGGAGCGGGTTCCCTCCCCGTCTCCTGGCCCAGCAGAAGCGAAGGGCACCGACGACACCGCAGTCAGCAACGATCCCGCACCGCAGTACCTGTACGGCATCAAATTCATCTTCGCATTCACCTGCATCTGTATTATTCTCTTCCTTGTTGTTCTCGTAAGTCACATCATGTCATGCTACCAGAGCACCCCATCTTGTGCCGTGATCGGGCCAACGTGGCCAAGTTTGGGACTTCTCGCAACTGGGCTAACATTCTCGTGCAGGATGGCAGTATTGTCTCGACGGCCGCGCCAACTATCACCGATGAGTTCAAGTCACTCAAGGACCTTGGTTGGTACAGCAGCGTCTACTACATGACGTTCTGTATCGCCCAGCTGCAATTTGGAAAGCTCAACGTCCGCTATCCCATCCGCGTGGTCTACAGCTGCTGCATGTTCCTCTTCCTCGTCGGTTCGGCCATCTGCGGCGCCGCTCCCAACTCGCCTGCCCTCATCATCGGCCGTGCCATCGCCGGCATTGGGTCCGCCGGGCTCCTGGTCGGGTCTTTCGCCCTGATCCCCGTCCTCACCCCGCCGCTGCGCCGGCCCCTGGTCACTGGCATTATCGGCGGCGTCTTGGGCTTCGGTATGAGCGTCGGGCCCATGATCGGCGGTGCCTTTACCGAGCAAGTTACTTGGAGATGGGCCTTTTACATGAATCTCCCCATCGGAGGTTTCTGCTACTTTGGCTTCTTCTTCCTCGTCCACCCGCCAAAGATCGCACCTGCGCCACCTCTGACGCTCGCGGGATTCTTCCACACCCTGGATCTGTATGGCCTGCTGATCCTGACCCCTTGCGTCGCCTGCCTTCTCATTGCCCTGCAGTGGGGAGGTACCACTTACGCCTGGTCCAACGGCCGTATCATCGCCTTGCTCACCTTGTTTGGGCTCCTGGTCCTGGCATTTATTGCAGTGGAATGGTGGGTAGGCGACGACGCTATGGTGCCCAAGCGCGTGGTCAAACAGCGCAGCGTTGTCGCCTCCGTCCTGTTCGCTTTCACAAATGGGGGCTCGTGCTATCTGTTTGCCTACTACATCCCCATGTAAGTTTCTCCGCCGCCTTTCCCATTGTCACTTGCCCTTAACCCGCGCATCTCAATGAATTGAGAGCTTTTGCGACCAATAGCTAACCAAATGTTGCGCGTCACAGCTGGTTCCAGGCTTGCAAGGGCAGTGATCCCATTGAAGCTGGAGTGAACATGCTTCCGCTCGTGATCGCGCAGACGATAGCATCCATCTCGTGCGGCATGGGCGTCACAGCAACTGGCTACATCTGGCCGTTCATGACTGCAGCCTCGGTCTTCACGGCGATAGGCGCAGGCCTTCTGACCACCTTCCAAGTCAACATCTCGGTTGGGAGATGGATTGGGTACCAGATCATCTATGGTGTAGGCATGGGTCTTGCAGCCCAGACACCCCTCATGGTCGCGCAGAACGTCGTTGCTCTTGAGGATATCGCTATTGCGTCTAGTCTCATCATGATGATGCAGGCTATTGGCGGGTACGTCATTCATTTCTCTATAATCTTCATCCAACTGATGTGGTTTGTGCGCAAATCCGGCGGCTAACGTGCCCTCCCCCCCTCGTCTAGATCCGTCTTCATTTCCCTGGTTCAGGCAGTCTTCACAAATGGCCTCACCAACGACCTCCCGAGTACTGGCCTGTCTGAGGAGCAGCTCACCGAGGCACTGGCAGGAGGAGTAACAGACATCTCGGATGGGCTGACGGGCGAGCTCAGGGCCAGGGTGCTCGACGTCGTCAACAAGTCTCTGACGCACGCCTGGTTGGTCCCCGTGGTGCTCACTTCTGTCAGTCTCCTCGGCGCTCTGGCTGTCGAGCACCGCAAGATCAGAGGCAAGGAGAAGCAGACTAAGGATGATGAGGCTGCGACCGAGGAGACTAAGGAGGGTGTCCCCGCAGTCGCCGCTGTGTAATCAATCAGTTCACCGCAGGAGTTTTCCGGGATGGGCCCACATCTGGTTTATGGGCAAATAGGGCCGTCTTGTACATCTGGGAGTTTCCATGGGCACCTGGTTTCTGTGCATTTACATGTGGTATGACTGGGAAGTCATGTTCGGGATTCAAAATTGCTGTGCATGCCAGTACTTCAAGGCACGACGCAAGATTAGGGAAGCACAACTACACGCACACCTTAATCTGCCTCAGTAAATATTGTGACTTGATGTTTGAGCAATTGCAATACTATCAATTGATCTCGTGAATCAAAGGGACGTCTTTATTGGACCAATGACTGTAAACATAAGTGGAGTAGCGGCTGTATGCAATCCTCCCGCCAACCTTCTACGGTTTGAAATAAACCAAGCTGACCTAAGAGACACTCCTGTATACGGACCAGCCAACCGGTTTCTGTCACATAGAGGTACAACTTCACAAGCACCGTCGTTTCCAAGTCCAGGAAAAACGGGCCTAACAACTGATGGCATTTTAGGAAAAAGATCCGGACATGTCTCAGGACGAAAAACTTGCTCTGGATGGTATCGATATTACTCTACCGCAGCAGAACAATAGCCCACGGAGGTACTCCTTACTAAGTATCTCCCATTGGGCATCTAATTACCCGGGGATGGGGGCGCGGTGTTGTACGTCTCTAAATTTGCCGATAGAAAAGGGACAAGTCAACAAAAGAAAGCGCCACCAGGAAGAAAAGGCCAGCTAGATACCTCCTCTTCGGTCACAGAGTCGTGCTGTCTTGATTCACTCCTGAGCCTGATGGCCCGAAGCACGCTCTTAGGCAAGAACAAGGATCCGCCATCTAAGCCGTGATCTTGGCAGATCGGGTCAGCGATCCGCCAAGGACCCAGACCATTTGGAGCTTAGTGGTTTGAGTTAGTACCGAGCAGGGATCTCGGATGCTACCCTTTTCGATCTCGCTACCCATGTCGCGGATGTTTCCTTTTGGGGAGCCCATGTGGGTGCTGACGTTCCGATGTTCTCGGATGTATCTTTATGGGATACAAATGTTCGCAGTTGACCGGTTATGTAATAAACCGAAGGATTCTCGATCGGTAATCACATACTTTTGGTCATACTTCCGAATTCAGTTCGGGCTGTTTTGCTCTTCCCAACTCCCACCATGGAATCGCACGAGCATGACGAGAAGATTGCCTCAAGCGTTTGGAGAGCGGTGACAAAGTCCTGGTATTAAGAGTCACGCTGTTGATAGAATGCTTGGTATCCAAATACTACTACGTGAGAATCTATTGTCTATTTGCTCCTTCTATCTCAGTAGGAGAGCTTGCCATTGCAGCACCGTGATTACACCGTGCACCTACACGCCCAACCATCACAAATCACTCAGGGTCTTGGTGACAAGATGGACGTGAACTCCATCTACCGAGACATGGACGTGGGCTCGATCGTTTCGTCGGTAAAGAGCCACATCACAGCCCGCAATGTCCTGCTGGCTGTGGTCCCGGCGTACCTGGCATACTGGGCCCTCGTCTATGCGTATCGCATCACATTGCACCCGCTGGCCAGGTTCCCCGGCCCCAAGCTCGCCGCCGTCAGCTTCTGGTATGAGTTCTACTACGACCTGTGGCCGCACAAGGCCCAGTACCTGTGGAAGATCAAGGAGCTACACGAGCAGTACGGCCCGATCGTGCGTATCAACCCGATCCATATCCACATCAACGACCCGGCGTACCTGGACGAGATCTACGCCAGCGGCAACAAGCACAAGCGCGAGCGCGACCCGTGGTCCCTGCACGCCTCGGACAACGGCTTCCTCAGTGGCTCGCTGCTGCAGACCATGGACCACGACACGCACCGCATGCGGCGCGGGGCCCTGAACCCTTTCTTCAGCAAGCGCGCGATCCAGGACCTCGAGTCGGTGCTGGTCGACAAGATCAACACGCTGGTCCGGCGGCTGGCGCAGGCCCACCGCGGGGGGCAGGTCGTCAACTTCACCTATGCCATCGCCGCGCTCTCGCTCGACATGGCGTCGGCGTACGCGTTGGGCGCCGACGTCGGGAACCTGGGGCGGGCAGACTGGGGCGCCGACTGGCTCGACGCCTTCAAGACTGTCGGGAAAGTGCGCCCGCTGGGGCGGCAGTTCCCCTGGCTCGTCAACACCGCCATGGCCTACTTCAACCCGGACGTTGTCGCCGTCTTCAGCCCGCAGATGGCAAACCTCGCCCGCAAGCTCATCTACCCGCTCGAGATGATGCAGGCGTCGGCCGAGGAGCACGCCCGCCAGGCAGAGGGCTTCGGCGAGAAGCCCTCGGTCAACACCCGCACCATCTTCATGGACATCCTGGACAGTAACCTTCCGGACTCGGAGAAGACGCCCGAGCGCCTGAATGCAGAGTCGTCTTCGGTCCTGGGGGGAGTCGAGACCACGACGCGGTCGTTGGCCGTCATCATGTTCTACCTCCTCAAGGATCCTGTCGTGTTGACGAAGCTGCGCGACGAGTTGAAGACTGTCATCCCGCACCCCGATGCGCCGGTCACGTTGGCTCAGCTCGAGGCTCTCCCTTACTTTGTAAGCCGTATCATGGGATATTAGGGCGATCGAGCCAGCTTTGCTAATATTGGTCCACCAATCGTCTAGTCCGGTGTCGTCTCTGAGGGGCTACGACTCGCCCACGGGGTCACGAGCCGCATGCCGCGCATCGCGCCGGAAGAGGACCTTCGATACAAGCAATGGGTGATTCCCAAGGGGGTAAGTTGACATTCCTTTTGAAATCGGATATTCGCACCGGTAAAAACGGAGGGTACACCGGTACATAACTCGCCCACCCCTGGTCCCCACCCACAGCCAATTCACCTG